>JAQIXX010002037.1:0-27698 GCA_034700605.1 Willowsia nigromaculata
ATTTTCTTTTCTTTCGCTCTCCTTCTTTCTCTCTATTCATTCACTATATTTCACAGTTCAATGGCCTTATACCTTACCTTAACCTTAGCCTTTTTAAAATGCATTATGATTACGTCCGTGGTTTTGCGTTGTTCTTTTTATCATGCCTTGAACCTGACTTGCTGACTCTGACCAAATAAGAAATAAATATAAAAAACACACATAATATGTAATAATAAATAGACATCATATAATCATCGTCAGTATTCTAATAATCTGAATGATGCATTGATTCCTTTCTGTGCCTGACACGAGAAAAAATGTAATAAAGTATTCAACAAGGTAATTTCTTCCAAGATATTTTTTTCGATCATGGTGGCAATACCGAAGGTAAAAAAATGGCATTATATAAGCGTATAATATCATCATCTTGATGGTAATAGCAAGTACTAAAACTAACTCTTTTGATGATGATAACGAGGAGGGTTTTTTTTCTCGTCGATTTTTTCTTGCTTTTGGACATTAATAATTTCTTTTTGCAACCATATCAAATTCATTAATAAGCCTGTTATCCAATGAAGACGATGATGTGATATGAATATATTAAGTTTGATGAAGTGTACATGGCAAAGTATATGATATCAAGCTCGTAAGTATGTAAATGAAATGAGCGAAAACAACGACTCATCTGTTGCTTCTGCTCTTTGGAAATTATTTAATTAGAACGAGTTTACTGTGCGCATAACTTCAACAGATAGTAACATACCTTACATAACATTGTGTGCACAAGTGCACACTGCATGTATCCACTTAGCTATGTACACAGACAGTAATCATCGCAACTTTTTCCCAACTCATTTACATGCCATGATTCATGGTAGTGAAAAAAATTACCGAGAATAACCAAAGAAATGTCTTAAATCGCAAGCTATAATTATACATTTCATGTTTGATATTTAAAGCTTCCCTACAGCAGCAAAGAAGTATGGGGTGAACAAGTTGGTATCAGCAGCAGCAATGAAAAAGCAACCGAAAAATATTATGATGGAAATTACAATCTTTGCCCTCTCATATCCACTCATCTTCAGCGAAAGAAAAGAGCTTGTGAATACAACATAACGACAAAATCATTTTGTGGTTTGGTCGAGCGTACACTCTGGTCGTCTAAAAGAATAATAATGTATGCATTGTTTTTGCTCACTGCATTTTTTAATTCCTTGTTTGTTTGTTTTTGATGTTGTGCAATGCACGAACATCTTCTTGGTTTTAGGCTTGAATAAATAAAGCAAACAGTCGTTCATTTCATTTGTTTGTTACATCAAAAGAGACTTTTTCTCTTCTATTATGTTTGTACACCTTTGTAATTATTCCCTTTCCTAGAAATGAAATTAAGACAATTATTCCAATCTGACTCCTTTGGTGAAACATACACATCCGATGATAATAAAAATCAAAGAAAAATAATAGGATGTTCGATGTTTGCATGTAGCCACTCATAAATATTCATATTTATAAATACTCATTGTTATAATTGCGATTGTTGTGACAGTTGGGTGAAAATGTTTTTACACTTGTACTTTTTTCTATCATGATAATAATAACTTGCATTGTTGTCTACAACTCACAACTGCTAAATCCCTTTTTTGAAAAAAATAACAAGAATGTTTCATCACTTCAATAATTGATATTTTTTCAACGTAAAGAATGACATTAAATAATCGTTAAAAATTCCGAATAGATAATAAGGGTCTCCGCTGTTATACGACTCCTTTTATAAATGCTTATTATGTACTTAAGCTAATAAACAAGAAAACTAGTTGACTTGATATTTTGAGCGCGTGTGTTTTCCTCCTGTGCGTGAAACACATTTGAATTTGAATGGAACAAGAAATAGGACTTGTTCCTGTTTGAAATTCAATTGACTGTGCACTTAAATAATTATGGGTACTAGATATGTGTACCATGAACACTTGACTTATTTCACATCACATCATTCCAACATCCCGTTCTGGCTAGTCTCTGCTCCAGTGCCAACTACCTGTATTTAATGTCATTTAAGCAGCAGCACACTCTAGAGAAAATATCAACCAATTTCAATGAATAACGATAATGATATGATTGTCCGCTAGTATAGATAAGTATGGATGTATTAATATTATGTGTCTTCATGCACCTCCTCTAATTGTCGAGACTACACACATATTTGAATGAATGGAATGAAGAAGCGCCTTTTGAAGTGAAGGAAATTATTTTACATTTATCGCAACATGAATTGAATGAATAGTACTACTGTGTGTTTGCCTGCTGCGTGCACATAACATTCGTAACACTTAATAATAATAATGACTACCGGTTTCTCATTTATATTTGCGGAGTTCTCACACTCGCATATAGGAGCCATCGCCACAAATAACAATAATAAAAATAATAACCATGACTAGATAATCCAGTAGCCAATGAAAAAACCCGGCGAAATTTATGACAATGAGTGGTAATGAAATAAGAAAATGTTAATAACTTATGTTAGCATTCTACAAAGGATTCCTACTCTCGTTTGGAAGAACGCTTGTGACATGGAAAATTATGGATAAAGGACCAAGGTTTAGAAGTAAAATGGTCGAAACGTCTATCTCAAACTTTCTTAATTTTAGTCAGTCAAGTTTATGGATACCGAGAAGCGTACTGCTGTCAAAATACCAAACAAGTGATTACATTGTATCTCATAATCATATCACATTCACAACACATTTAAATGCTTACCACCAAAGCATTTTGAATGCATGAAAGAAAAGAAAATGTTTGTTCATCTGAAAATGGCAAACATTTTCGGCAATAATTCATGCGCACTTTGGTATACAAATATCAATTTCGTCTTAATTGAATTTTAGCATGCTTGACTAGTTTGTGTCATGACTGAGGATGAGATATTGTCGTCGACTTGTCGAGTCAAGTAATCAATTAATTAATATAATTCAAATAACTTTTAAACTTTATTCTCTTCCAGCCACTAAAAGTGAACTTTGAGTAATAAATCCCAAGATTATGAATTTTCAATCAGTTAAGGGAGCATGTGACGAGTACAATATTATCAATTTGTTGACCTGATGTTGCATTCAATCCTTTTGCCACTTTCCGCTGGAGTGAATGGTAGCTCCCAAACGCAAATTCTGACAAGGAAACTATCTATCTATAAAATCAATTTGCCCTACCCGAATTTGCTTTTTGCAACTATGCCCTCGGGTTTCTTATATAGCACGTAATATAATGTCAGTGGCAGGTAATATATACATAATATCGTTATCTCCTTTCTTCATCCCAAGATCCATTGGTTTTCGTCAATATTACTGACTCGAGGTGTACGGTTTGAGACTGCTGCACTCTAGAAGAGAAAAATATTTTAACTGGTTCCATGTGGTCATTTACGAAGAATCGTTTAAATAACAATGAAGTATGATGTATTTAACATGTGCATAGTATTCTGTGCCTCCATCGAAGACGCCAGACCTGACATGTAAACCAATATCATTTTAATAAAATGCTCGTAAAAATGTAAGTTCCGTTTACACGAGAAGACAGGTAATAAACATAACAAACGTCCAATTTTTCTTCACTTTTCCTCGTTCGCCTTTACCCTGGTGCGGATGAGTTAGCCAGTCGACTACATCAGCACGATTTTCAGACGGGGTACTACAACAAAACCCTTTCGTTTATCCTCGTATATAACCAATAAGTCCGAGCACCTTCATTGGAAACAAGGTAGTAATTGTTTGCTTTTCGTCAACGAAAGGGTTTTTTCCTGGTACAAATTAGATATGCTCCATCGTATTTATCATGTCATTTGAGAGGATTATTGTAAAAGGGGGTGTTGATGATAGAATCGGATACGTATTTAACTTGCCAGTTAACCGATGCCGCTATTTATTTACTTTATGCGTCAACTTTTACTCGTATCTCTTTGTTGCTTCCTCTAAAAAATTCTCATTTTTTACCCTTCCTAAAATAATCTCTCTCTTTCGCTCTCTGAGCACTTTCATATCTTCCGAAGCGTAATGAAACAGTGTTGTAAAAAAAAGTTCTAGAATGAACAAAATATTGTATCACCAATACTCCTAGTCACCAGTTTAAACATTTCATCAGGTCAGGCCCACCCCCATCAGGAAAATTAGAAAAAGGAGTACCTATATGTACGCAGGGACATTACAATGAGATAACAATGTATTTACTTATTTACTAATTCCACTTAACTCGAAAATTAATCTCGTGTATTTCCATTCAAACTGCTAGTAAAAACCAACAACAAGTTGAGAGTGAGAGGATCGAGAAGAGTTTGAAGAGGGTAAATGAGTACAGCCTCCTTAAAAATGTATTAAAAGAAAACAGTCAAGTACCGACCGATGGACGAAAATGTTAAATTCAGTCAGAAAACTTGGGATAACAAAAAGGGAAAGATTGAAAAGACACTTTCTCTCTCGTATTACTCGTATTATAGTTAACGCGTAGTAAATACACCTATTTAAAGAGCCATTTAGAGAGTGAGACGATATACGATGAGTCTTTTTTTGTACAAAGGTTTATGTACACAAGCGTGCTATGGTAGTACTCTTGATGATGATAAAAACAAACAGCAACGATCCATTTACAGAGAAACAATGTTTGTGAGCCGCACCCAGGTAATCTTTCAACATTTTCAGAGAAAAAAAGTCGACACTCAAAGTCCATCTATTCTCCGTCTTTTTCTCGCTTTTTTATTACTTCTTCATTGTAATCATATAACACACATCATGAATAATCGCTGGGATGCTATGCCTTATGCCTGCAACTAACCAAAAATCGCATCTTTTCAAGTTGCTCAAGAGTATTGTACTAAAAAATCCCTTAAAATCTTGTAAAACTGTTTCTCTACGCAAAACAGTCTTAATATTCCCTTCAAGGAAAATGAGAATCTTTAATTCCTTCGTCAAAGTCGAAAAGTTAGAGACACGCAACGTCAACCGCCGTCATTCAGGAGCAGTGCGCCGTACCGTACCGCACACACTCAAAACAACGCAGTGAAATACACCACTACCACACAGGGGATCTACCTTTTCAGTACAAGATGCGCTGTACAAATATCGTCATCTGCATCCTACCCTTTTGTATAATAACCTGGATGAGTCCATATTACACGGCTTTTAACGAGAAGGTTGAATAAAACCATTATAAAAAATTTCATTCACGCGTTTAGTTCATTTTGGGCAATGAAACTATAAAAAGTGAGCAACGTAAATTCTAGTCTGGTTCGGACCTTTCAGCTTGTCTGATTCCTTGTTAGTCTCTTAATTTGTTGTTGCTTCCTATGTTTTCGTTTATGAGTATGGCCACCATCAACTTCACCTCCACTACGACCATTTTAAAAAACATGAGTTTTTTCTTAAAATAGGAAAAGGCGATGTATATGTTTATGTGAAAAAAACACTGAGAGACGTCTTCCCGTCAAGCAAATTTAAGGCAAGCTCTTAAAAGTAACAACAAACAAGGTTTAATCAAACATAGTTTCACCTTATGACAGACAGCTGTAAAAGTTGAAGAGATGCATCATCATCAGACATGGTGTTGGTGCAGTAGGTGGTGCACACATAAGAAGATGTAGTTCATAAAAAATTAACAAACCCGATTCTCTTTTAACGTTTAACTATAAAAGTAGAAATGAAACGGTACTGCACAAATAAAAATTCTCGCAACAAGCAACGCACGTCAAAGGCTCGTGCTCCCATCAACTCTTTTGCAATCTTGTCTTCATTCCATGGTTCGTTTTTTATATCACATAACTGTTAACTTTGAAAGTATATGGCAATGTAAATTCAAGATAAAAACCCTGTAGAAATTAGTCATATTATAAAATCAAGAAACTATATCCGTTGATTTTTTCAATGCTATGTGTAAATGTTTGCATACTGCCCACCATCCGTATTACTGTGCTTACATACAACCGTCGCGTCAGCTCTGTGAACATATTTTCTACGTGCATAATGGTATTTTGAAAGCCACACAGAGAAAACAAAATAGGAATACGCGTGCAAACACACAAAGTGTCATAGAAAGCAAAAATATGTAGTTTTATGCTTTAATTTGTACTGGTTAAATAGTACAAAGATAGAATAAAAAGATATCCCTGATAATTAGGAGTGAAAATATTTTATTTTCAAAAATTATGTACCTAAAAACACATCATATCGATCGGTAAGATTTAAATTCCAAAAATCCAGTAAATGCTTTAGTTCTTAGATTTCTTTCATTTCATTTTTTGGATTAGGCAAAACAACATCCTCTTAAGTAAATGTAAACCTCGAGCGAACCGTACACATATAAATAAATATAAACCAATCATTTCCCGAGTGAAAGTACATGTCTTTAAAATAAGAGATACAAGAAAATATATCTAGCTTGTTTTTTAGCAAGATGCATAGCACCTCTTGGTTTACTTTGCATTTGATCACTTTCATCTATGTTATAATATTATAGAATTTCTTAGATGAACCAGAATTCTATCCAAATTCGATTCAACGTCAGTAGCAGGTTTTCATAAACTGATACCATGTTTTTCGAAAATGTATGGGGAAGAGAGAAACATGAAGCACGTCGAGCTATCGCTATCTGACGTAACTATCCTCCCGGCTTGGTTTCGGATTGAAATATCTCAAAGACTGATCAAGTTTGAGTAAGATGGAGAGATACGCAAGAGAAATAACTTCGAGCTTGTAACGAAATGTAAAAGTCGGAAACTGGAACTGTCATAAAGAACCGGATAACCTGCTAACATATCCTTAAAAGCTGAAGGGTGATATTGATGCAATATGCGATAAAAGAACAGCAAAGTGTGCGTAACACAATCTCCATTATGAACCACTATCATATTTTTCCTCCAACATGTAACATGCAATCAATCGTTTTATACCAAGCGTTTATGATCATCATCTTTCAAACACCATTTCCAAGAAAGGAATCTTAACGAATTTATATTTACTACTCGAGAGGAGCCATCAAAATAAAATAATATCCTCATACCATTCTCGTCATTTCATTCATATTCTAAGGTTCTTCTAAGGTTTAAAAGTGTAATGAAACACACTAAATACAGATTCCTATTCAAATGTTCAAGTATGTATCATGCAGCTTGCTACCAATAATATAAATGTTTGCTTAGCACTTTTCTTGATCATGATTAAACGTATCTGGAAAACTTGTCTACATTTCATTTGAATTTTTTAAATTCGATTTTCTATCGTGCTTTCCATAAAAGCAAATATTGTGAAAAGATGCCTATGTGGCTTTAGTATAGCAGGAAGAAACAGTCCAAAATCATGGATTGGAAGTGCTGAAATTCAAATTACAAGTGTTTAGGCCTTTACCCAATAAGTAATACTATCGTAAAAATCTTTGAAATCTGAAGGAATGAGTGATGACCAAAATAAATTGAGTAAACTCGGACGGATATTTAGAATGTTTAAGATAATACATATATGGATGATATATATTCTTATGTGGAACAATGATTATATTTTCAAATACAACGTATTTATATTTAAAATGTGTGCATACAATATATCCCTACATCACACTTAAAATCTTGTAGTCAAATCACCACTTCAAATCTTTTTCAGCCTCCAGAGATATTGTTGCGGATATGTTATGTAAGTAATGCATAAATTACCAAGAAAGGCATAATAAAAGAAGCCACATTACATCTTCAACCGAATACAACAACACAAAAGAAGAGCAAACAAGATTCATGCAACTTATCAAACCTGAAAATCATTTTTCAATTCAAAACTATATACAAACAACACCACTTGTGTACAATATCAATGTGCCCTTTACTTGTATTATATATAACAAAAATGCTACAATGTCAGCAAGAAAACTGGCACAAGAAAATCGTTCTTCATTATACTACAATGTTGAATGCAGTACATAAATGTGAATTATGATGAAAATAAATTCGGCTTTTATTGTATCTTCAATGGGCCAACAGCCGACATCTACATCTACGAATTGCCCCTTAGAGATACTTTGTATATTTTTATATAACTGTTCAAGTTTGAGATTCAGTTATCACCATTCCATCTCAGTTTTTCAAGTAGCTGGAAGCACCAAGTTCAATGATGATCTGAAAAACTCAGTAAACCAATAAACGAACAAAGGAAAGGGCCTTTTTAACGCGATTATCTTGTTATGAGATGCATAGATTTCTTCTGTTTAGGAAAAAACTAGCAATAAACATCATCACATAAACCTAGTTTACCAATATTAGGCTTTAATATATCCAAACGTATACGTCCAGAGAAGCCATTCTGCTACTTCATACAAATACAAGTTTAAAATAAGCTACAGATAACTAAAATAAGTGTATGCATACTCTATAACCCCACATCATTCATTGTCGTTCAAACAAATTCCATTTTTTGATCAAAAACTGTGATAAACCACGAACATCAAAAGATATTATGCGGTTGCAGGGCAGATGATACAAAGAGATGAGATCGAGGGATAAATGAAAATCAAACGGTTTGGGAATTTTTATGTTTGCAAAATGTGCACTTCAAATTGGATATGATGATGACGATATGAATCATATCAGAAAAATTGAATAAACGCCTAGAAAAGTTGTGGGTAATTGCATATAACACGCAGTGTTGAACGGTTTTAAAGGCAGCAACATGGCAGCCACATAAAAACCCGATGCAATCTCTTTTCTCTTGAAAAAAAGAATCCCCACAAATTTCCTTGAACCTTCAACCAAGAGAAAGCAAGTAGGCACGTACATTTTACAGCAATTACAAAATACCCCAGGAGAAACACCATGTAAGAACCTCCCTTTTATAATAGTAGTCATATATTTTATTATGATCAGTGGCAACTGGCAGCCCAACAGGGTGCACACACTGATAGTGGAAAAAAGTGTCGGCGACATAATGTCAATAACAATACCACTATTTATTAAAGCTTTGAGCTCAGCATAACAGAAGCTCAGAAAGCTGTTACTCATATATACCATCACCGTCACTGCTTGACCGACTCTACCTTGGCATCAACAGTCATTTTCAAAATGACTTCCTTCCTCATGGCTTGTTGTATCATTGTAAAGTGGCGGATAGTGACAAATTGACTTGGTAGCATAGTAAAATGGTTTTCTGACTCGTTGACTCTGAAAGGTCAAACGAAATCTACCATTTAATGCATACATAGCTCTAAATATACAGCGACTTTTGTAGCACATAATTTAACAAAAGTTATAAGATATATGCTCATTGTTGGTCTTACACTAGTAATTGTTATAGTACTCACATTATACTCGACCTGGTGAACTAACGATCATGCCCACGGCGGCGTGAAGAATTTGTCAAGTTCATGGCTTACTCTTGTTCATTTACAACAGAGGAATTTTGTTTTCCATCTAGTACATTACATTGAACAACGACAAAACATGAGAAAAAATGCGTAACATTATTTGAGAGCTGCTATTGGATAATGATGTCTACGTCATACAAAGCTATCAATTCACAGCAGTAGAGCAAGTGAAAACACTGTAGTTTACACGAAGGGTATGGGTACACAGTCTCAAACTGAAAAAAAGAAGAAAAATGGTGGGAGCAACCTAACAAATCAACAAATTGAAAGCTTAGAAAAAACTCAATTCAAGTCTGGTAGTAGCTGTATAAGTAGTGGTCTAGATCGAAATCAGCAATAATGACTTTGGCATCCTACCACGATAAAACAGCAGCAACATTTATTTCGAATACGTTATTACTACACATAAAGTTTCCCAATCAAAGGAACATTATCGCACACACAAAACAATAGCATGTTATAGAGTATTTATGTGGAGTAATATGTGCAGTCTGATAAAGCTAATATTTAGATGTTTTCTGCAGATTATGTAAAATACGACTCTCTGATTGAATGACAACGCTAACTTCTAAATGTTCGGGAAAAGTTGAATGTTTAGTGCACTTTGTTGCATTACTTTCGTTGTAATATTGCATTACCCCAACAGGTTAGGCATCAGCAAAACAACATTAAGTGTTGCTTTAGTTTGCTTGATGATCGTTAGTGGAGAACAGCGATTTAATTTAACATTTTTAAAGCAATCAGGCTCAAATGAATAAAATATCGCTTATCAGCTGCATAAAAAAAATTATCATCTTATCTTAGCAGGATGTAACAAACAAACAAACTCAGGAATTTCAGCCAGATGAACAAATACTAGAACCGATTTCAATAAATCAGCACACACCGTGAGACTAACTTTTTTTCGTAAAAAATTGTCAAGTTGAGCTCCACTTTAGTTGTTGGTATTGGCTTTTCACTGTTTGGCTTCTTTTTTATTTTGCGATTCTCGCCCAAGTGGATGCCGACCCAGGCTACAAAATCATGTTTTACCGAATCTCGGCCCGGCAAACTATCCGGCATTGGCCCTGTCACGTCATGTACTGCAGTATGTCCACATACTTGTTTCTGTCAAATGCAGAGATACCATCAATGTGACTCAATGAACTTCACAGTAATGAATAGAGTGGTGACAATTGAACAATAATTAAATACAACGCAGCATCAAAATGAAGACAACGAGAAGGATGTCTTGCTGATCCCCAAACAATATGCCAGGAAGTGAAAATACGATTGCCGATTGGGACCTCAATAAATTGAAAAGAATAAAAGGTCAGTTGATACACAGGACAAATAAACCATAAAAAACGAAATATAAAACATGTTTTATATTTCGTGATGTTATGAATCCTTTCATTTGATTAAGCCATCTGTATTGATTCGTAATCAGGACGCAAGAGAAGCAAGTGTTTTGCAGTCTGTTAAAAACGGTCAAAGAATCATAATAATCCAAAATGTAAACATCAAGTGGTGAAAAGGGTAGATAAAAATATGGCACCATTATCTTTTGTAAAGTATTGCACACGGAAAACCTTTACAAACTTCACAGTAAAACGTTAATTGTTCATCGCAGCCAAAATTGTCACCGTATTTTGTGTCACTGTCACTACTGTGTGCTATGAAATCACAGACGTATTTTTTACGAGTGGTGCGGGTCTGTTTTACTCCGATTCTATTCCCAAGACATTTCCTCATTCAGACATATTTGCTTACACGAAAATGTAGTGTACTTGTACTTGCTCTCATGCTTATAAAATATGAGCTCTGCGTTCACATCCATATACAATAATGATCTCTTCATCAAAATCTATTGTAATATGTAATATTCATCATTGCATTCTTCGGTTTGGGTTTAGACGAATGCAAGTATATTTTTTCCACATTTAAGTATTTTTATTGATAAAAAACCCAACGCCCAAATATTCCCCTAAATTGCAACGATTATTGTTATTTCCTACATTGTCACACTGGTGAACTTCCTGTAGTGTCACATTATATTCGTTTATACATTTGGGTTTTCACATTTACATTGCAAACATTCATCCAGTTTTCAACCCAAAATGAACCTAAGGGAGTTTTTATATCTGATTCTGCCGATCACGAAGAGATGATGACAATAAAATCTCTGGTTTTCATGTACGTGCCGTTAAAACCTTATGTGTATACGTGCGTAATGCACTATATTATTTTAGAGAAGTTGTTGAAAATCTCAATGCACTGAGCACCGGCCGCATTATTAGGTCACAAAAGGACTCACATGTGAGATAATAACTGCGTGTACATCTATTCCTTCTACTGGTGTTCTCCTGATTAGATAGGCACTGGGCACCGGCAAAGTAACTATTTTTTATCATTTACTCTGCATTTCTTTTCAGTGCCGTTGTTTTCATTTTCTGAGAAAACGCGAGTGCCCTTCTCCATTCAATCGGAAAACGTGCCCTTTCAAAACGAGTTTGATGAAAAATTCAGTCGTTCAATAAGAGGCGGATGGTCTGATCTGATTCCTGGTGCTTGAGTACGAATGCGAAAATTGGAATTGGTACTGTCACTGCCTCTGCTTGTACGCTTTCCAACAACATCAGGTTCATCAACATTACGAGTAATGAAGTTCTTTATCTGCTTTGGTAGTTAGACGTAGGTACGCATATGAAAATATACTATAGTTTCTGTCATTTCGGAGACATATGTCTAATGTCACGTCCATGAAACAAAGCAATGCATAGTCTTTCATGAAGAGAGAACTGTTCTGATTTTTTAATGTACCACGTAGTAAACGACATCATTCATCGAAAGCTTCCAAAATACAAGTATTGTGGAAACTGTTAGTGCTAAATGTATAAAATGAGCATGTCACTTTCCCGAAAATTGCGTAAAACGCGTTATTTATTTTTATAATGAAAGCGGCTTATAGTAAACCATTTTCTTCATGAGGCGAAAAAATGTACACGCCTATAATGTATTATTTCCCTGCTACAAAATGCGTAATTGACAATTTCACATGACATCACATACAAACATGCTCTCTTTATTCTCAGAGCGTAAGCCTATTATCCATTCAGGCAGCATACAATGCTCGATTGACGCGTCAATGAACAAAATGAATCATTCTGATTCTGAGATAAATCGAATAAAGCATTTTGGTGTGCGTACGTAACAACATCATAATGTAGCAAAGCAGAGATTTTCTAAAATATGTATAAATAAGTTATTATTGTTGGGAATAATAAGCCATAAGGTTCATGAAACACGACTTAATTATGACAATGGTAAGACTCAGTTAATATTACAAAGTGTATACTTTTTTGTGCATCAGGCAGGGCAACACTGATCCTGTACAATTTACTCCAGAACGTGTGATTTCTTTAGAATATTCTCTTCTTTTTTCTCTTCTTGTGCGAGCCGATGAATGTACCCACACATTGTTACATTTGGAAAAAATTAAACAAAAGAAAAATCATTGAATAGAGCAAACCAAATCCTGGGACTGGGACCACCCGAAAGAATAGAAAACGAAAAAAAAAGCTTTGAGTTCATTTTTGTTTAAATAAAGTTCACAACTGCGAGGTGCTTTAACTGCCTGCCACACCACCACCTAATCATGACTACAATCTTTTTACGAGTTCAAATACCCTCCTCGTTTCTCTCGACTTATTTTTTTATTAGCTTTCTAATACAGAAAAACACACAAACCGGACATTTGGATGGATGGAAAGTTGTAATTTCATTCTAATTTCCTGTCAGGTAATGCCCAGCTAAAAATGTTTCTCTCTTGGCTCTCTTCTTCTCTCTCGACACAGACGTGCTTATGCGATCCATTCTCATTTTCTTCCTTCTGTTCTGTTTACTTCTCGTTCTTCTCGTTATTATTATTACAACATTTCAACTGACTAACAACAACGTCAATGTAGACAGCTCTTCTAGCTCCTATGTATGATGATATTATGCACATAATATGAAATTGCTTTACCACCCATCCCCAGCGGGCTTTTACTTTACTCTTACCACCATGCACTCACATCACCAGCAAAATGTAATCTACATCTACATACGCATATTGCTACACCCATGCCACATATCAATGTGTAGCATTCAACTTGCTTTTTTACCTTCTTCGTCTTAAGAATATATCAGGAATTCATGCAGTAGTCATCATGATCCTTATGGAAGCTGGTAGCAACTTTACACCCTTCGTTTGGAAGAAGTATAAGCTGCCGTAATGATGATGTTTATTTCACATTCTAGAAGATATGCTCAACCATTTCATAAAATGAGGGGAACAAGAGACCAATACATTTGTTCTATTTATGAGGCATTACTAGCACACAAAATGTGTCTTCCGTTGTACGCATATTATTACAATACTGCTTCCACCACCGCTCCACAGTCAGCACGAAGCTAAAAAGTAGATCCAGACCAACCTTAGGAGTATTAAATTAAGAAAATTTTTGCTGGTGGAACCGCTGTTACTTCATTCCATCCAAAGAGCCAATAGTAGTACAATGACATTGAATTTAGTTTAAGAGTATTTATTTTAATAATGATTTTATTTTTAACTTTTTCGGCCAACAATCTTTTAATATTTTATTTTTATTTTGAAGCTTCTTTAATTCCTACTTTGTACTTATCCCTTATGACATTGTCTAAAAATATAGAGAAAACGTGCATAATCCGGTGCTCTACACAACCTTTTTCACCTTCATTTCATTCACTTACTGTCCGGGTCGAGTCTCATAGTACATGATTATGAGTGCGTTTATGGTGCATTGTGGCAGTAAATAAGCCAAAAGTGGCAATGATGAGGAGGCTCTAGCTAGAGTAAAGGTACTTTCACGCATTTTTCTATTCAACTGTCGGTTTGTAAATAGCAAAAAAGCACATCTATGCACACAGTCAAGAGAACATTATTACATGTTGTTGAGACATGTGTGCATCTGCTAGTTCGTAGATAACTCCAACTACACATATGAATGGACTTTTTCCTGACACAAAAGTTGTCATTATTATTATGGATTAAGCTCTTTTAAGCTAATTTATGCGACTCTCCCGCAAATTGGATTATTCGGGTGCGTGTTACTATTACCTATTTTGCCATTTCATGGGCTATCTCATTCCAAAAATCTATTATGATATTGCAGGCGTACAAACATTCTATTTTGATTGAAATGCATGCGGTAATAATGTAGTATACCTAAATGGAAACTGGGAACCACTCAAAGTAGGTTTTTTTTGGAAATGTTTGCATGCGACTGGCGTACTTGGTGTACTGTTGCAACAACACCAAAAGCTGCATTATTATTATCCTCGTCATCTTCATAATTGTCGGCCGAAATGGAGGAGGGTCTCCAGGGCATACGTAAATTAGCTAGGTGCGGTTAGTGTTGATGAGGAAGAAGAGAAAGCCCTAAAGTACTTCACATAATAGTATTCTCCGCTCAAGTATAAAAAGCAATGTGCAACGCTCATCATCATGCAAAATGGGAATATTATTTCAAAGTGCAATGTGGCAAATGTTATTTAATAACCCCTTAACAATATTACTTTTACTCTGGAGGTTGGAGGCGTTTGGCGGTGGAAATGTTAGTGGATGTTATTAGTAGCTCTAAAAACGTCGGGAAGTAACGTGCAGTGGGGAGACCCGCGCACAAGTTCAAATGCGTTTAAATAGGAAAAAAAGATTGTTGGTATTTTGGTTTGGTTGCTGCGAACAGTGTCTGGCGTGGGTAGAAGTCATACATACTTGAACAACCTAGAAATGACGCGTCTCTGGAAAGTAAATTTATGCGTGCGTTTATTCACCCAGCACACACGGATGATGGATGGATGGGTTTGTCTCAAACGTCCATCTTTCATGTCATGCAAGTCATAAAGTTAAATTCTAAAAATGAGTAAACTGACAGAGAAGAGAACCAAAATGTCTATTCAAAGCAATGACGGAAACCTGACGAAAGAAAACGGACGAGATTTTGTGTGTGGGACCAACCATGAGTATACTACTATTGCGTTGAAACTACAATGGAAAATGGAATACTAGTGTGTGACAGGACAGGACTCCAGGACGGTTTATGTCGCGACGCGTCACTGTAAAATGAAATAGTGACGGAGACTCAGTCCTAAACGGCCACGTTCAGGAAGGAGCCGAGGGAAAACAATATTCATGTGATTTGGCATTTTGCTCTTTCTCTCTTTTCCCTTCCACCACCACCACCAACACCACCGCAAGCTCTGCTGTGTACTCTGTCATGTCAATGTCATCTTTTTTCTCCAGGTTTCCAGCAGAGGATTAAAGCCCTGCGGCAGCTCAATTTAACAACTAACAGACTTATTTAACTGAACTCATCATCGCCACAGAGGCTGTTATAGTAGGTTGATATATGAGAAGAGGAAGGGAAAAGAACAGATGATGATGAGATGAAGCTAGACTTTTTTACGCACACAGATGCACACGCACTCACACATACAACGATCCAAAGCCCCCCAAAAATGTATTTTGCAATTCAAATTACTTTGAGCGAAGAGAGAGACGGAGAGGATTGTAAAGGGCAAAATAGCAGTTTCACTTATGTACTTTTTACAGCTTGTCTATTTTTCGACTTAAATTGTACACATTATTACACGCAGCAGCATCTCTTCCATGGAGTAAAGAAGACCTTTCCGGTGTTGCTGCCTATTGTTATACATGTGTAAGTGGTTATATTAATGTGTGACGATGGCGGCAGTTCACGCAGTCTGTGGCCTCTCACTTTCAAGTCACTATCATCATGAAGGGTAAAAAATGAAATGAAAGAATAATAGCATAACAGCATCTCAACGTTCCATCCAAGTGAAAATGCAACATTTTTTGGTTGTTGCACTTCTGTTTCATGCAGCGACACCGACAACGCTCGCAATGAACTTTTTCTACTGAAAACATCAACAGCCTCGGGCTTGCATTTTATGGAAAAAGAAGGAAAGAGAGATCTGAGGGAAAATGAAAAGCATCTCTTTTGATTTTTATGTGCTCAGCGATCTATGCTCATTTCAGCCCGCATATACTTTTGGCTTCTTTCTCTACTTATTCATGTAGAAAAATAATTCCACCCTGGTTCTCTATTTACATTTATAAAATTCGTGCCAAATCTCCTGCGGCATTTTTCTACGTTTCACTCGAAAAACTCATTCACACTTTTTTAAATTCTTCGTTCAACTTCAAACAAAGCAACAACAAAAATTCTCAAGTTCTCCATTTTAAATCGTGCTAAACTATTGTACTCAAACCAGCCCTCATTTTTACCCGGGAAGGATCTTTTAGAATGTAAATCCGATGATTAGCCTTCCTGTTGGGTTCTCTTAGATGACTCTCAATGAGTTACTCGACTTAAAACATAGAAGAGTTCACATAAATGTGCTATTGGAGTGGAGAAAGGAAAATACAACCAAAACAAGCCTAATAGTTGTTTCTCTTGTGTATAAAGTCGGTAAACCTATCGTGAACTTTTTCATGCTGAAAAAGGCTCGACTGTATCGTCAACTTTCCCATCATCATGAGAAGAATGAGAATTTTTTTCTCAAAAAAGGCTTTTGAAATAATCACGGCTTCTAGTCCTAGAGACCCAGTCCAATGGAAAAACCAACAGAGCTTTTCTGTCAAATTGTCAATACGGAAGGAAACACTGCATGGTAATTTTTGTCCTTTCTCCCAGCCCTTTTCTCAGCAAAAAGTTTTGTTCCTTTACATTGGATCGTTTCGATACTCAAAGAGAAACATAAAAATAAGGAATAATAGTAGGCTCAAAAGGATTCCTTTTCTTCTAAAGTCAACACAGCTAATGAAGCGAAAAATAAGCCTTTCTGTAAACAAAGTGCTGCATGAAGAGTTTTTACTGAACAACTTATAAAATGATGTTCTTCCAGCTTTTATACTGTTATGTCGCGTACTATCCAACTGCACGACTCGGGTGAGAGTTCTGCAACACATCATGGAGAGTGTATGTTGTATCAATTGTGATTGAACCCGGCTAATTACAAGCAGAAAAAAACTGAGATGCTGCTTGTCTCTACATTTTGTGCAGTCCTTACAACATGCCGAAGGGATAAATGAAGGTGTAACAGATAAGGCGTTCCGATAAAGAATAAAAGTCATTTATTTACTTTTATACGCTCACATGTTAATTACATTGTGCATTCTACAAAGGATGTCGTGCCGGTTTAATTTAGAGACTATGCAATATCATATCTTAAGTGGTAGGAAATGTAAAAGATATATATTCTCATAGGATGCTAATATACATAGTTATTACAACAACTCTCGTTTCACTTTATCCAGATTAGATTCCTTACACTGCACTAAATTTTCGAGGGTTAGTTAGTGGTTAATCCTTTGGAACATCAAGGATGGAATTAGAAGAATGTTGGTGGTGGTCGTCGTCTTCACTTATTAAAAGTATTTTATTACGAAGGTAAATAAATAAGCGGCAAAAACTTTTCACGATGAGGGAAGGCGAGCAACGAGATTAAGATTATAAGACTCATACCCCTAAACTCAATCTGAATTTTGGAAACTCCTCTCCTTCGTCTTCTAAGCCAGAACGTGGACGGACTTGCAGAAGCGTGCAACAAAGGTCCAGAAGAAGCACGAACTTTTTGTTAGCTTTCATAAACTGTTGATTTTTCTCCTTGAAACAGGCTTCAAATGCGGTACGGGGATATGTGAGACATGAAATTAAAATAGAATCAATCCCATCTGCAAAATTGAAGTAGAATCACTGGTAACCTTAATAATGGTGCGTTGCCGAAATATACAAAGATTTTTGTTTGAATGAATGGGACTATATAATGATCATGATGATGCATGGCATTAGTCAATATAACAAAGACGACCCAAGGAGTGACACACGATGTCGGCAATCTTTTTGAGTAATAAAGCAACTCTTTGACAAATAACGACAAGTTTCCATTTACTACGTCTAATATTTAAAGTTCTGATGAAGATGCTTTATTGTGCTGTTGTTAGCGTAATCTATAGAAGGTCAGATCCCAATCCCACCCTCTCACTGATTGTAGTTCCGAGTTCAATTATTCAAGAAGAATACACATTTGTCTTTTGAGCTGGAGACTTCTGTTAAAATGTACTTATCATTTTCTTATGTCAGCTACGCAAATCGATGACCTTACTTGTCCATTCACTCATGATAATTATGTAAGAACACTACTATTTGTTTCCTCAATCAGGCAACGGGAAACGGTTTTCAACTAAAGTTCCCGCATTTATCCATCATATCTATGTAGATTAGAGTATAAAAAATATCTTCTTCCATGTTATTCTTTGGTTGATTGAAATGTTTTTTATTTAGAGCATTAAAAAAAGTTTTGTCCCATTTTATTCAACTTTGTCCGCGTCTTTGATCTTTTTAAATGAACACTTTTTTATCGAATCCGTCTGGCAAGTTTTACTTCTAAAATGACAAAGATTTTGGGTGCAAACTGCAAATGGAAAAAGAAAAACGTTAGGAGGCAGCATTGCCAACACACATTTGTACCAGCTAACATTATCCCCCTTTTGATAAATTACAACCACTATGGCTCACTCAAAAGCTTAATGAGATGTGAACATAACACAACAGAAGATGGGATGCTCATAGAAAAGAAGGGAAAGGAACTATATGCCAGATACTAACAATAAGACGAAATGAGCAGGGAATGGACGAGAAAATCAATCGGGAGAGTAAATGCAAGGTGACAGGACAAGAGAGTGCAAACCCCATCACCGATAATGTTGTCTTCATCACAAGAATGAGGAAACAAAAACTTTGCTGTCCTGGAGGAATGCAATACTTCTAAAGCTTTTGTCGCGATACGATTACGCAAAGATGCCGAGAGTGGAGCGGAGTAGTTCTAGGAAATGTAAGTAGTATGTAAAGAATCTGGTTCAAAGATGTTCGCAAGAACGACTTTACATAATTGCTTGTGAGTATTAAAAACTATCTTGTTACAAGTTGCCATTAATACCACTTTATAGTTATAAAATGACATAAAACCCTTCAACACGAGAATCGTCTAGAACTCTTAATTGAAAAATATACCTGCATCAATTTCGAGATGCATTTTCAACTGTAATGTGATATAAACAGCTACGTCGACCAATTTTTGCATTCTAAAAATATAATAATTAAACATCCGTCCGTTCATGCTTCACAACGATGAGTGGTGGTTTGTTGTCCCTCCATTTTTACATCGGTAACTATACATAAAAACTTGAATCTACATTTAAATCCTATCATTTGGACTGGGGACACTAGCCCGGCTTATTTAGACAGCATGATCACTCCATTAGCATAAGCTCAAATGGAATTCCCAAAGCTTCTACAAATCTTCTTTCTTCCTTTCTGCTTTTATCTTTTGGAGCATACGCACCTTGCATTTCCAATACATGGTACAAATATATAGAACTTAATTCTGTTACTACTAAAAGGGAACATGAAGAGTTGTTCATATGAAAAAAAAAAATTATATCTTATAACTCACTATTACCTACGTGCATATTTAGTGGACGCAAATGTGAGAAAATTTCGGTTTTTAAAAATCGATGCCTCGAATGACTTACTTTTAATGATTCAAAATATGAAGGGCCTGAAATGTACTGTTAAGCCAAGAATTTCGGGTATTTATTTATGATCAAGTCGTTGTATGAACTTTGTAAAGGACGATAGTATTTTGTATTAACATAGTTTGAGCAATCAACCAGAAAAATGTATAAAGGCTTGCTTATAATGTGGTTTGGATATGAAAATGTTTAAGAGTTGGAATAAAATAAAAAATGTCCCAAATAATTGCATGTAATGTAGGTTTGTCGTTCACGTCCTCCTGCTCTTTGTAATCTGATGTCACATTTACATTTTCAAGAGGCTAAAAAGGGAAGTTGCCGCAGCTTGGGTAAACATTGGAGTGGATCTTTAAAACATTTCTATTAAAATGAACCAGACTGGACTGGGTCTTTGGCCGAAAATAGAGCCAATACTCAAAAAAGGGTATTCGGGGGTATCTATTTTTTATTAAGCCTACTTTAAGCTTAAATCTATATTGAATGTATTAAGTTGATTTCTTTCTTTTTCATGATGTCCTGATGCTGCTGCTGGTAGCATAGACCATTAGGATGTTGTGGCCGTCTCTAGAAAGAAATAGAGTTTGATTACTATACGCTTTAAAGACATTCTTTCTTTGAATAGAGACTTATACATGATATCGCTAAGATGAGTTTCTACTTAATGCTTCCATTTTTCTTCCCATGTGACATACACGCATTATTTCTATTGCTTTTTTGTAAGTAGACAAAAACCCCAGTATCATATAAATATACATGCGTATCCTCCATTGAAGTGAGGAACAAAGTGTAAGAGAGCATCTCTCGATTTTTCCTTCCATTTAGTGAGGTTCAATGTGAAGAAATCTTTTCTTTACACAAAATTAGAATCAAAAGAAAGTCTAAAATGGTTCAAAAATCCATCCTCTTTACCATCACATGTATTTGTCAACATGTTTCCTGTTTTCGTTCTTCGTAATGGTTGATGTCTCTCTAGACAAATAGGTTTGATAATAGCAATGATATGACGAGGTCGGTGAGTTCTTTTACACACAATACGATGCAGCACGAAAGGACAACAATCACAATACAAAGTCCAGCGTTACGTAAACACATAATGATAATGGCTGTGCAAATAAAAAAGTCTATGTCCTATATAGTTTGTGCATGTTGTGCCACCAAGAAAATGTCTTTCTTTTCTAAAAATCCATTGCCTTGATCGCTTGCAAAAGTAATCTGCAATGCAAGAACAAGCAGAGTCATTTGTTCTCTGGGTGAAGACAAGATAGCAAGGCAATCTTTTCCCTACAGGCATTACGGGTATAATATCTTCGCATAAAGTGAAGGCTTACCAGCACAACCTCTGTCTTGAGAGAGGAGGATATTTCCGTAAAATGCGTTACATTAGTTTAGTACTATGATTTCCGTCTGCCCTGTATGACGAGAAGAGTGCAATGCCACATAAAAAATGATACAACAAAGGATAAGGACAACTTGTGCGAGCTTTGGAGAGTTCAGCCTGTAGCAAAACTTTCCTCCGTGATTCCTCGCGTCCATTTTTAATAAGACAGCAGAAACGCAAAAATGATTTTCTCAGGAAAATATACAAATTTTGGTATCCCACGGCTTACATGTTTCATAGGCGTTACATATTATCTGTTTAAATTTTTAGACCTCACTTCCAGATCCTGTCAACTTTACTCATTAATAAGTAGGATAGAAAACATTTGAGCAGAAACTTTCACTATGTTGTGCTTTCACAAACAAAGCTTATACAGGAGAACAATTATTCTCACAAGTTTAAAGGAAGCAGTCGTGGAATTCAATATTACAAGTGCGGTAAGTATAAGTTTAAAAAATAGCCATGGCCCATTCCTAACAAGCATATTATTATAAAAAATATAAACCTTTAGGTACACATTTGCCCAGAGCCAGGACCTTTTCCCAATTTGGCTTAGCAAAACAATTTTGCTTACATATTTAGAATGTTTAACCAAAAATTACATGCAAACAATGACGTGTGTACACAAACTGAGAAAGCATAACGAGTTTGAACAGCCTACCTACCTACAAGGAAATCAATTTACGCCCAAGATTTTACATGTGTGTGCATTACCTTGTCATTTAATAGTGCCATAAAAGGAAGTATAAAGTTCTTGTTTTTTAAATCCTCCGTTTTTTTGTCCGCGTCCAACGTCTGCTCTAAGACCAGCCAAAGTTACTATGAGTTTAAAAAATAAGACAGAGAGGATCGGTTCATATGACGGACAATATTCCCCTAATCGTTTGTCATCTCATTTTGCCGACTATACGACCGCCGCGGACCAGAAGGGAAAATGAGACGAGTAAGCACTTGAGCTAATGGCAAGAAAACTTGGGGAAAAGACTGAACTAGAATAAGTGCTCTATTATAACTGCTCGTACAGGCAGTTTACTTAAGAATAAAGGAAAAGTACATGGAGGCAGACGTGTACAAAGATTTTTTATACATCATCAAAAGAACCTTGACTCGCCCCTTGAAGATTCAATGGAGAGAAAAGAAATACACATTGAGAGAGGGTCACAATATATTTGGGGACAGAGTGCAGTCATGCACTACTACGACAAGTATCGCCCCTTCCTCTTGTGACATAATGGGGATTTTTGTCATTTCTAAAAGGCTTCCTCCTTCTCTTTGCTTCTGTCAAAGAGAGTGAGCTTCTCAAGTGCCCACTCGAGTCTCTGTTTGTGCCCTCATCGTCTTCACGAGCGTGTCTTTGTGAGAACATTCGAGGATGATCGTGATCATGATGTCTTTCTAAGATGTGAAAACCCATCCGCTATATTTGTCATCACAAATTTGTATTGTCTCCAAGAAGTGTATTTTACTTTGAGTGCATTCCACTCTCAATTTCCTTGTCTTTATTTAGCCTCAAAATGGATTTCAAATGGGAGAATAAGTAAATTATAATAATCGATTTCCTACAACAACTTCAAACAAGACACACAAATTCGTCAAGGGATTTCCTCTTATTTGCCTTCTGGAGAAGTGGGCAAGCAAAGGTTACTACTACACTCCATATTCTCGGTACTCTCCACCAAATTTGTCATTCTGTCAACGCAGATAATTACCGACATCCTTGTTTATTGCCCTATTCTTTGTGACAATTGTGTACAACAATTCATTATTTGTTATTATTGTAAAACGTATACAGACATTGTGATGCAGTGAGCATTCAAAAACATGTACGCGACTTCATTGGCTATTTTAACAATCTAAAAAAACATTTTTGATCTTCAGTGGGCTGTTCTATTATGTGTAAAAAATACCAAAGCTGAATAGATCCAAATAGCTTTGTGTGTTCACATGTCATGTTCTTTCTTCTCCTCATTATCTTTTATAACAAACGACTAAAGAAAAATTTGAAAAGTAAAAAATGAGAAAAAAATATGGTTTGGAGAATTTTATTTGTAAAAAAAGATTTCCTTTCAAATGATGAATGAGAATAGATTTGATTTCTGTCTTCATCATCTTGTGTTCCACTTATTTAAGATAAAAGTGAACTAATGACAACTCAAACGCACAGATATATTTCCTGTTTTTTCATTACCAGTCTTGTTGTATGCGCAAGAAACAAGTATGTTATTTCATCCAGTTTCATAATACCAAACCAATTTACCATCAAATTTACCAACAAACAAATAATATGTAACTTTTCCTATCCTCACATTTTCACCCATTTACTTTATGATACCCATATCCATGTCTGCATGTGTGTCTATTCAAGATTTATCACCAATAACGAGCAATCTGCTCTACAAATCAGGTTTTAAAAAGAGATTTTTGTTCTCTTCTAACAAAATTGCTTGTATAAATACCAGCGCATTTATTATCACGAATATGTGTGTGCATAAGGTGTATGCACTCACTTTAAGAAAATAAATAACCCTTATAGATCCGGTTCTCATCTCTCTCATTCTTCTAAAATTAGTTTTCCACTAGCCTTTATCAACATTTCAAGCTAAAAAAAAAATGATTTCAAATATATTTGACTTTTGCTTCTGGCCACAGGCTGTGCATATGATACCGTGTAAAAACATTTAATAAAGAAGAAATGCATGCCTGAAAGCACACGTAACAAAGTGGAAAAACTCTGCAGCAGTTAATCCATCAAATTTTCAGACGAAAATAATAACAATAATGATAATCATATGTGTCAAGAAAACTTGAACATTCGGAGAGTGATGGAGATGGTGCTGCCGTGTTGATGATGACGACAACAGCAAATCTTGTCTGAATGGAACATCTTCAGTGAAATTTTTTTCGTTTTCTGAGAATAAAAGGAGAAAAAAATCGTGATAATTGAAAGTAGTAGCGGAGGAGTTTCATTGTTATTTATATTTATTATGTATGCACAGCCTTTAATAATTCTTTACTCGCTACCAGTCCTACCTGACTATTTTTGGCTATACACGCACTTAGCACGCTATAAAGAGCATTTTACTTTTTTCCACACACAGTCATCATCATGTCACCCAAATGGAACATTTCACCTTCATTCGATGCTGCTGTTTATGAGGAGAAGAGGTAAAAAAAACAGCAGACGTATAAAAGTGTGTAAGCCCCAGAGGGGCCGTTATTTAAATATTCATAAAATGCGTGTTTCTCTGCCTCCAGGTTATAGCATTTACTAATGCATACATGCATGTGAGCTTGTTTTCCTTCTTGTTTGTGTGTTTTTACTTTCTTTAAATCTTATACCTACGTGCCAGGACGGAATATTACATCACACCAAATGTTTTGTTGATGCATGGCCTACTAAAAAACTATTCCATGGTTTTATCATCATCAGTGTAAGCCAGTGTAACTGACGCTTCGCCAGTTGAGCATCTAGGAGACTTTTGAATGAATAATATAAACTACATGGGATTTATTAGGAGTGAGCAGCAACACAAGGGAATAACGGTCATGTGGTCGATCCTCCATATATCTGTATTTACAAACATATTTATTAAAATCGGTCTCTAGAAAGCCTATTTAAAAAAAGTAGACATATGCATAACATACAGAAAGAAAAGTGCATTCAAATGTAGTTAGGTTTGAATTTAATAATGTAAAATAAACTATGGAACAAGATAAAGTTTGCTGGCACTAGTTGTCGTAATGCACAAGAGAAAAAGTCAGCTCATAAATATATTATTTACATACACGCACACCTTCACCCCATTATTATTATTATTTCTGTAAACTTTGTAAAGATGACTTTGAAACACGAGACCTGCCTGTTTTTTGGCTTCTTTCTTTGCTTTACCGATTATTACAGAGTATAAGTACGTGAAGCTGCTGCTTTCATGTTTGAAGTCAACTGGCTATTTTTTCGTATGCAGAGTAGTAGTGAGTAAAATGAGATTGTTATGGCTTGTAAAAATATTATACTTGGCATGACGGGATGAGAAGAGATAATAGAGTCTGTTTTAAGGGTCCTAACTGAACCTGGATACTAGATCAGTGGTTGAGGGTTGTTGGCTGATGACAATGATGATGAGATGAGTAGGCTAACTATCCTTTAAAGGTGCCTTACCACATATTAGATGACATGGAATGGAGCCAACGAAACACTGACGTATAACCAGAAAGAGAGAGAGACGGGCTATTTTAAAATGCATACATTAACCATATTTTTCACTGTGCCGAGATAAAAGATAATGGCCTCGTTTCTAATAATAAAAGTTTACATGAATTTACCACGCTAGAGACGAGCTTAGAATAATACATTAACACGTCTCTTTTTAACTCGACACACAGACAGAGAAAAGTTGTGTGTATAAAATGAATACATACGCACACATACCTAATTTTACTCCAAATTGGTTAAACCAACTATGGGGGTCATAAACTAATTTTCAAATGCTCATGAGAGATATGAGACTCATAATGTGTGGTTAACGAGCTGGAACTGGAGAAAGATGGTGAGGTGAGGAGTCGGGATTGGGAAGATGAGCCAAGTGAAAATATCTAAGTAATCCGTAAACAGAGATAACGATGCGTGTATTTCTGTTTTTTATATGGCTTAGTATTCTAAAAGTTTATAAAACGTCCGTCTAAATATAAAATAGTACCTTTTATTAGGTAACAACTCCCTGCTAACAAGTTTTGCTTTCATTAAACGGACCAGGAACGAGAAAAAAGAAATGTGATATTGACATGAAAACACATAAAAACACCATCTTTTTTGTATTTTCTGCATATAAGCTCGGTACATAAAACGCGTTAAACCATTTCATTTAAAAGGAAGAAAAAATAGTTTTGAGAAAATTATGATACAAGTTATAAAAGTCTTCAGTGACGAGTTAACAAACACGATGACATTAAAACACACACTCAAAAAGCTTAACAAACACGTACGCACATAAAAATTTGTTTTACTATTTCAATCCAGATGCACAGTTGCACCTGGTGGTTGAGCACCTTATTAATTAACAGCCTATCACAACCTCACTCACTGCTGCAACAAATTTCTCCGTGTATGCTTCAAAATCTTGTCTACACTGTAAGCTGGGAAATTTAAGGATTCGAATCATTCGATATCGTGAACATATGCCTAAACAAACAAATATAAATTGAGCTTAAAATTTAGCATTCCCACGAGAAAATTTGACTTTGAGAAAAGTGAATTCGTATTTTAATTAAATGACTCGTGATATTAGACTTTTAATGGGGAAATGTGAAGATTTAATGCGTTTTCGTGGGATATTGTTGCATAATCATGATTCATCTTTAGTTCAACGATTATGCTTTATAATGCACGAAATATGAATGTTGTTGCCAGCCTCATCGCGTCTTTAGAATTCTTTGAATAAAAGACAAAATATTCTGCCAAAATACCAACAGTCAAGCCACCAGCATCAATTGAATGTTTTGGTACGTTCTTGGATGATGTCAATGTTCTGATTTTGTTTGTTCTAACTTTGAATAGAGAATTGAAGGATTGCTTTCAATGTGACAATCCTTATTTAAATTGTTCTCCCAACACTTTCTTTTTTGTTAGTGTATGTGGCTTTGAGTTTGATGAGCGCGCATGTAAATCTCTCCTTACGGAAGCATCATCCTCTGTGATGATGACGATGATTATAAAGATGATAATCGTAATGGAGCTTATATAAGACCGAATGCAGGCAGGTAACAATGGACAATGAGGCTGAAACGGGTGCCTCATTTGAATTCGCTGCAGTGACCACATGGAATACTAAAAAGAAGCCAAAAGCCACAATAGCAACGGAAAAGATATGAAAAGATGAATAATGTATACGTGTCGAGTGTGAGTGTGTAAATGCAGTAATATGCAGGCATGCTTGAGGGACCACCTATGTGAACTGTGAACCGTCATCATCATCTTTTCTTCTCAGCCACATGGTATCCACACCAATCCTTTATTGCTTTTTAAATACCTCGTTGGAGAATGACAGATAAGCTATTCACATCTCAGAGAGTTACAACAATAATTCAAATACCACCACCACACATCACAAAGTCTTCTTTACAAGATGATATGCCATATTTATTCTTACTCCGTTTTACTTTTTAATTTCTCCCACTTGGAAAATTATTTAAACGAAATCTCATCGTCTGATTCAGGATAATGAGCCAAGATCAAAGATGACATTCGGCCATTGCTGCATGCTGGCGTATCATGGTTCTTTTTTCAGACACCCTTCATTTGAAAGAGCTGAAATCTTAAGCTTTCAGTAGTTGTACTAA
>JAQIXX010002038.1:0-27686 GCA_034700605.1 Willowsia nigromaculata
ACGAAAAAAAGTATAAACTGCAAAGTATGATTATGAATATGAATGCAATTGAGAGTTCAAAAGTATGAAGAGGAAAAGCAATATGAAAACAAAGTATATACACTCCAAATATGAAGCTGAATAGGAAAATACGAAAAAATGAGTATGAAAACATGTAGTATAAACCCACCTTTAAAGAGACGAAGACGAAAAGCAGAGCAAGCTAGCGACTAGCTAGCAAGTCGAATCGTGTGATTCGTGTGTATGTGTGAGACTTTACGTAACGACGCAAGTAACGCAACGTTCGTAAATACAAGCTGCACTACCATTTGTTGTTCTTTGTTGTGCTTGTGAAGCAACATCTAGCACTGTAGAAGTCATAGAGTACCATATTTTGGACTAGCGAGAGCGGGTAAAGTGGGAAACAGCACAAAGCACAATATTTACATTTTATAGCAAATTCTGCATCAACAATCCAAACCTTCATAATATGCCGTCTTGGTTTCTCCTTCAAAAACTGCATGTGTTGGGTTGTCGGTGAAGCAGAAGATTAACTGTCAACTGTTTGAAGTTGACAACTGAAAATCAAGGTTCGTTGTCTGATTCATTTTCATTGATTTAATATATCATTCGAATATTGAAGTGAAAGTTGCAACGGATAGTCGGTGACGTTTGACGGTAACTACTTTGTGAATTTTTCATGTACCTAAGTCAACAAACGTCAAGTTATATTTTAATTGGATTATTTGTTGTGTTGCGAAATGCAAAGTACTGATTTTTATTTGTATGGTTTGTTGTAGATTGATCGGTAAGAAGTCCAGCCTGTGAGTCGTGTATCTTTCTGTGGATTGTTCGTGTTCGATTGTTTGGGTCAAATCATTCATGATAATTTATTCATCAAACGTGAAGGATGTCTCAGGAGAAGCGTCATGTTTCACCAAGTGTTCGAGCCAAGTCTCCTTCCAGGATTCCGATTATGACCTCAGCATCAAGCGCAAGGAAAAGACCGGCTATTGTATTAACAGAGGCAACACTTACCCCTGCTGGCAATAGCAACCGGATACCATCCGCGCCACATTCCTTGACTGGCTTTCGAAGACTTGAGGCTCTGGCTAAAGCAGATGTTCGAAATCGTAATTTATCTCCCAGACAAGCCATCGCTTCTAAATCTGCGTATCCATGGGTAGAAAAGCACTTGCCACAATCACTGGACGATTTGTTTGTCCATAAGAAGAAAGTGGAAGAAGTTCTGTGTTGGATGAAAGACGCTTTCACCTCTAAAAAGATAAAAGGGGTATGTGTACAGAACTTAACGAAACTTAATCTTGAAAAACACAAAGATGATATGTATCAATTATCATTGACCACTACTGACTTTCTAGAGAAACTTATGCGTTGTCAATGGACCAGCCGGGTGTGGAAAAACCGCTACGGTTTATTTAGTTGCAAAGAAACTTGAAGTTGAGGTCAGGGAATGGACAAGTCCGATGTCACTAACTGAGTTCAAACAAAATAGGAATGAAGGTATAGAATAATATGTAACCATATTGCATGTATTTTGCATAATATATTTACAAACATTAAAAGACCTCTAGTAAAGTAAATAGTATTGGAACAATGCTCATTGTGAATTGCTTTGTTTTTTACAGATTTTAGGGATGAAATTCAAGGACGATCACAATTAGATTTGTTTACTGACTTCTTATTTCGATCATCACAGTATAAGTCTTTACCAGTCAAAGGAAAATCTGCAACGAAAAATCGGATCATACTGATAGAAGATATTCCCAACATGTTTTACCGCGATACCAATGTCTTTCACAATGTCTTGAGGTATTTTAAATAAGTTTTTGAAAGATACATATTTATAAAACATTTTGAGTATTTTTTATATTATTGTCAATTGTTGTTGTGTAACTTACCAGGAAATATGCAACATCTGGACAGACTCCCTTGGTATTCATTTTCACCGACAGTGCAGCAAGTGATCACAGCATGTACAAGATGTTTCCAAAAACTCTCCTCACCGAACTAAGCATTTTCAATATAAGGTTATAGAATAATTCATTCATTTAAAACTATGTATATTCGAATTCTGGCTCGCTAGTTATGGTTAGAAAAGCGTTATGGTAATATTTGGTTTTATTGTTCAGCATGAATGCAGTGGCTAGCACACTAATGGTGAAATTCCTGCTCGAAATTTGTACCAAAGAATCCATTCCAGTGGACAAGTCACAAGTAGAAGAAGTTGCTGCCACTGCAAATGGTGACTTGCGTTGTGCTGTAAATAATTTACAATTTTCCTTGACCAAAGAAAGTAAGCAATTTGTTAGTTTTGAATTTATGAATCCCATCATGAAATCGAACTGTAGAATCCTTCATATCTAACTCATTTTTCTTTATCAGAACCCACCACCTTAGCCTCTAATTTCCGGAAACCTGCGAATAAAAGATCTCGTAAACAAGGTCAAGGAGGTACTGGGGCGGCACAAGTTCAACAAAAGGACGACACGATTCAATTGTTTAGGGCACTTGGGAAGGTTCTTTATGGAAAGCGTGAGTAAATTCGACCTTTCACACCAAGTCTGGCATCATCTTTTTTGAGTTATCATTCATAATTTGTATTTTGTATTCATAATTTCCTCCACCACAGGGGATGAAACTGCAATCAACGAAGTCGAGTTAGAGTTAGATGGTGAAATGGAGAAGGAGAGAAGGATTCATCCTCTGTTAGAAGACCCGGAAAATATTTGTGATAAAATGGAAGTATCCGCCGGCACGTTCCTAAATTTTCTGCATCAAAACTACCCCGTATTTTATGGATCTATGGATGACATGAAAAATGCTGCAGAGTACCTGAGTGATGGAGACTTCATCTTAAGTGGTTGGAAGTTTGACGATTCTGGCTGCAAAACGTTCAAGGTAATTAGGTTTCCGTAAAAAATATTTTTCAGTTTGCTTCTTTTCAAGGGTGATCATGCAAAAATGTAACTTTTTAATTAATTGAATACAGGTGCGTGATGTCAAGGAACAAGTATCAATGAGTACCGTTATTCGGGGCCTTATGCATTCCAACAATAATCGAGTCTCCGTTGGATGGAAGCCACTTACGAAACCTCTTGTTTCAAATTTGGAGAATACAACAAGAGATAGGTACAAAAGTACGCTTACACCTATATCTAAAAGGGAAATTTTCAAATGATCTTAACATGACATTCTTCATAATTTAGTGCGGAGGCTTCCAGACAGGCATTATTTCATTTACGGGAACTTCAAACTACATTGTTTACTGAAGCGATTCCATTTTATGCAAAACTTTTAAAGGCAAAGCCTCAGTCACGTACTGTAGGTAAGTAATATATGCCGTAATTAGAAAATGTTTTTATTCGAATATTTTTTACATTTTTTAATACATTGGATACAAAAAATAAATTATGATTTTTATAAAATATTGCAGATGCTGCAGCGAGAGAGATAATAGAAAAGGGATTGTTTCAGCATAAAGTTACTCGTGTGTATGTGTACTTGTGATATTATATCCAAACTTTTTTACTTCATTCTAATTCTAATTATTCGAAATTGATAATTTTTTGTCTTTGGGCTTACAGAATGACACTAGATGAGAAGGAAACTGTAGAAGAAAACAACGAAGTCGTTGACTTAGGAGAATCTGAGGATACACAAGCCAATTCTGAGAATGGTAAAGGCGAAGATGAAAGGAAGAGGACAGATCTTAATGCAAACATTGATGATATTTCTGATGAGGAGTTTGTTATAGAAGAATTTTAATTGAAGGAAATAAAGGTTATAACATGGGTACGCTGGCATGTTTTTATACCTGGTTAAACCTCTAGTAAACGTGACTCATTTTTGCCGTCCAGAGTTGTGTGCATCTACATTAAAGATACGCGTGTACAATATTGACAAAGGAAGACGTAGTAATTTTTCATAGATTAGAGAGTCGCGCGTCTCATTCTAGAAGCTATGCATGTCATTAGATAGGTTGGTGATAACATGATCGGTTTGTGAGTATGTTAATCGCAGAGGTAGCCATAGAATATTCTAATGAGCTTATCGTTTTGTAAAATTGAAGAACCTCCTTCTACACGTATTTTTTCCAAATCAACTACATATTTGCTTACGCTTATTCTGTTCATGTTTGTAATGCGTATTTCATGGATTATATATTTTCTTACATCTTTCTTTGAAATGAATAAAGGAAAAGGAGCGATTAAGAGAAAAACAATTTGCGTTTGCTTCCACTCCTGAAAGGAAGTATATTCATGTGTATTTGCACTGATTGGTCTGTTTCTGCCAAGCATACGACCGCTTAATGTTAAGCATAAAAACTTGGAGTAACAAACCATTTGAAATTCAGATTCTGAATACACCTCTCAGTGTGCCAAACGATATTTTCATGTGCGTGCACACAGCATCATGGGTTGTTGTAAAGGTTTTCGCAGGACATGGGTTCCAGGCTACAGTGCAGATGTAATCGATCCAAACAAGGCTTTTGACTTTGAGCGCCGATTAATCATCGTTAAAAAAGTGATTGTTATCGTGTTATTATTGGCACTGTTGATTGGTTTAATTTGCTTGGTGGTATATGTAACGGGTTCTAAAAATGAGGCTGATGTTCCTGGGAGTGAGAATTCCAAAGTTTCGTCCCTAACTGCTGGGAATGGCAACACGCTTACAAGTGCCTCAGTAATACCTTTGCCGACATCTATAATACCGGGTAATAGTAGTACCAACACTCCACAATTATTTGGTCCCCCAGAAATAATTCAGGATAATATGACCAGCATTCCAGAAACCTCGATTCATCCAGTGATGAGCCAGGATAATAGTTCAATAGCTGATTCACTCATTCCTGTCAACAACGATAATAGCAGCGTAGTGCTTGACTCATTGTCCAGTTTGAGTAATGATAGCGTGGGTGACACCTCAGTAATATCGTCCTTGCTAAATAATAACCCTCAAAGTAATACCAACGACCAGAAGCAGAAAAGTTCAAACTTGTCGTGCTCATCAAATGGAGATGTCTTGGAATGCATTGCCTTATCAAAATCATTCAAAACCGTGACGACTTTTTCGAATTCGACTAGGTATGTGTCATCATTTGTTTTTTGTTTCTTTCTTATTTTTATAACGAATTGCGTAACAAGATGATCTACAAGTAGGAACTAAATTAGCTATTTGTTTTTCCATCAGCAAACACAATGGAAGTGTAGAAGGCTACGTGATGGTCAGGACACAAAAGCACACAATTTGGCATCCATACTGTCATCCACACTGGACCTTGGAAATGGGGTATCAGCTTTGTAGAGGACTCGGATTCCAGCAATTACTAAGATTGCAAACTATCGATATATATCAGCTCAAGCAAAGAATGACGCACAGATTGGGAAAGGAGGTTAGTCTTCATTCTGGGAGTCCGACACAACCACAAGAACTATTAGTATTGACAACTGAAAGTAGTATTTCACCTGTGAAAGCAAATGCTAGTCAGTACAATTGTTTAGTAGGATACATTTTTTGCAATGAAGTATAATTGTCGTTTCATAAATTTCCGCTAAATAGTTCCTATCTATGTTCTATGCAAAGAAATGTTAAACAATTTTAGTCTTAATTTAATACGAGTTATTATCGTTTGTTTACTGTTTGTGTATATCATTCATTCTTATTTTTCATATATTAAGTATATGCCCCACTTAAAATACTCGCGAAATTTTTATAGTTGATAGTTAAGTAGAAACCTTGCATAGGAAAATTGTTTAAAGATGTATGTAGTCATAGTTCAGTAAAGTAAAATATAGTTTAGCTTTATAATATGCTAACCGGTAATTTCAAGCTAGATATTATGAGTCAGTAAATGTAGTTCTCCCAAGCAAATCTGCCCTTTTTGGACGCGACAGGCAAACTGATGGTTTATGATAGCTTTTATTTTGAACAACTGTATGTACGTTAAATATGTACGTTAGGTACATTAACTATAAATTGTAACTATTGTAGCAGGAATATGAATCTAATTGTTTTTCATGCCGATAACCTGTCAAAGATCCATTGTATGCGTCAGGCAGAGATTACGTTATCATTAACGAGTAATACCTTAAACGTGCAACGATGAGTTCATGAGTAAACGAAAGGAAATTATAGTCTCTATTACCCTTGATTATTGGTTATTGGGTTCATTGTATCATCGTTGTTGGCACATGTGTTTCAAAAGCATCAGTCGAGCACGTAACTTCTAGTTTAATGATGTCTTTGTTCCTTCCCTGCATTTTTACCTACCTGTCACACTTCCATCCCAGGCTAACATATGTATTGTATTCAGATTGCGTTGCTCTATTTCCATGCAAGGCACACGTTTTAAGTTACATCCTATTATGCAACATTTAAAAATGGACACGAGTCTTCCTTCATATTCCACTGATGAATGTTGGGCACTGACATTCATGAATTTAGTATCAGACCTCAGCTCAGAGTAAGTATGAAAGTAAACGAGAACATCCTGTTGTGCTTTGTGCAACTTGATCTACAAAGTGGTTGCATAGTTGCATGGCATCGTTGCATGCTTTGCATGGTTTCGTTTTACATGTCACATCTCTCCAGCAGTATGCATAGCATGGATAGACGTTCATCAGCTCAGATTTCATTAACTGCTGGAATGTATGGAGTTAGGGCAAGAATCATACAGCACACGAACATTGGCTTCAGCAGGTAATCCTCTAATAACCGGGAATCCTCTCTTCATGCTGCTCTCTTGTTTGTCGGTAATAAATGGAATGGATTATGGATACAACCACCCTCAGACATGATATTCGACAGAGAGATACACAGATCAAGATCACGGAGCTAATAGTAGTTAGGATGGAGCAATGTGTAGAGCAATTAAGTGTTAAGTTTAAAAAAATAGTTGATTCGTGAGAAGCATAAACTGGGTGAGTGCGTAAACCCAACCTTTCAAAGATAACCTGATGAGAAGTACATTCCCAAGTACAAGCAAATGCTGCGAGTGAAAGATAATTTGCTTGGTTGTGATTGATGTTGCGGATATGCCCTAATTTCCGTTACATACAGACAGAGAGGTCTGAGGTCAAGTAACTATTGCTACAGGATACTGAAGTGATTTTACTAGTCAGCGTTACACAATATTATCATTTTCGAAAGCTATTCCATGTGGAACTGATTAGATTCAGAGATTCAGTTGTAAATACAGTTCCGTACATTTTTATTAATAGTCTTCGTTATTGAAAAGAAGTCTTCTTTTTAAATGTTAAAGTCTTTCACAAAGGGGGTGTAGCAGGTAAGCTAATCTAATCCTTCATGTTGCTTTTTTTAAATCATTTGAATGAACTTGCAAATATTGTAAATGTTTTTTGATTTTCTATTTCAGAATGGCAAATAGGTTGATGAAGTTATCTGCTTTAGCTGTCGCATGGCTTATTTCAGATCTTGGTAGCGTGATTTTCCCCAATCATGGTGTGGAAGGAGTGGATCTAATGTTTCATCTATATGCTGGAAGAGAAGATTGTTTCTTTGAGTACATGGAACGAAATAAAACCATGTATATTGAATACAATGTCATTGGAACCGGCATGGGTGATAGTGATATAAACTTCCAATTAACCGATCCCCAGGCCCGTCCAGTAGTCACAGAGTTTCGAAAATCCAGCTCAAGACATGAGTAATTCACAAACATCGATAATTACATGTATACATTTTTGGGCTTGTGTAGAGAGAATCTTGTGATTTTAAATTGCATTTTTTGTTTGTGAATTTTTGAAGTGTTAACATTCCTGATGGCGGTGAGTACCGAATATGCTTCGATAATACTTACAGTCATTTTACGCCAAAGCAGGTGGCGTTTACTATCTCTACTGCAAATCCAGAAGTAGCTGATTGGCACGAGTTTCAAGAATTGTATTATCCAGAGGCAGCTTACGAGCTCCAAGTTAACGAAATTAAGGTAAACTTCTCATGCCAAAAACTAAATTATTTGATCTAAATAAAACATAATGATTATAATATTTATGAAGACTCACTTTAATTACTTGAAGATAATTGCTTGTTTAATAGGAACGAATGGATCGCGTTCGTACTGCTTTTAATGAAATTGAGGCTATACAAGAGCAGCATCGAATTATTGAATTACGGGACCGCAGTATCGCCGAGCATAATTTTGAGAGGGTTAATTTTTGGTCCACAGTTTTTCTGCTCTTTTCGCTAACGATAGGAGGAATTCAGGTAAAATATGGCTTTTTCTTACTACTATGAGATAAAAATTATTAAAGTTGCAATCGTCTAATTGATAGGAAATTTTCTTAAAAACCATTTTCAGGTGTTTTTGCTTAAGGGACTTTTTGATCCTAATTATGACGTTAGAAATTACGTTAAGAAGTTGGTTCGCTAACTTGGCTTCCCGTATAGACTATGGATGCTGCAAATGAATCGTCATGTTCGAGATAATGCACATTGGCAGGGCACAAACATTGGAACACAATAACCTGGGGATCCGCTGAGGCGTACATCAGCATTAAAATAAGTAACCAGCAGGTGTATTCAATTTTAATAATTGATAGTTAGCTATAATATGTATTTTATAAAGAAGAGTGACGCCTCCGAAATTTTATATCGTATTTAAAAGAGTTAATTGCCATAAATCATTTAGGGAACCACCCACTCCATAATGGGCCGTTTTATACGACAACTAGTTTTTTTTGAATAGATGAATAGTGTTATCTTATTACTTAAGAGTGATAACTTTCAATTTGCCAGTGCTAGTTAAGTGTACTGTAAAATAATTATATTGTGCATGTGACTGACTGATTCGTTGTACTTACTATTGTATTCTTAGAGAATTCACCGTTCTTAAGAGATTTTGCCATCCAAAATGCCATAGTTCATTCAATTGGTTGATGTTATGGTACAAACCAAGTAAAGCTATGATATGGCCGATGTAGTTTTCAGAATAATTTCGTTTTGTTCTCACAGGTAGTAAAGTTACCGATTTTAACGGCGTAATGGCTAGGTAAATAATAATCTATTATTCTTTTATTTTAGCAAAAACGATTTTGAAAGAGTATAAATTAGTGATGCCTAAAATGCAGTTTGAGTATAGTTTGATCCTTCTTAATTTGAGAAATGTGCACAGAGTGTTCATTGTAACCTAATTTTCCCTAGCACGTATAGTAGCGTTTAGTAGCTTCTATAATATATTGTGGGCATTTTTATCGTTAAGTATTTTAGCTTGAGCTTCTTGTCAATTTCTGAGGAAAACGTCTTATTATTAGTAGTCTTAGAAAACAGTACCTAGTCACTTCAATTTTTAAGGTTGAAAGCCAGTTTTAATTTACTTCTTATTATGCCTTAATGCCTTTCTTAGTTAGTTTTCGTTTCGTTTACTGGCAATTGTCACTTCCCAATATCATTGTTGCATAATAAATTTTCTTCCTCTGCCTGTTAATTTGAATGGGATAGAGATTTATGAAATTTTAGAGCTATACGCAGTTGATTAGTTGCGAAAAAATCATGCCATTTTACTTGTTCCATGTTGTAATTGTAAGCAGTATTTGAAGGACCGTTTAGGTGCGGTTTCATGATAAAATTGAATCTGCAATCGAATGGGGGTCCAATATCCCCAATAAAAGAGATTAAAGTTTTTATGCTGTTATTTTCAAAAATAGGCAAAACAATAAAAGCAGATGAATCTACTTTCAAATGTTAATAATAGCCGATAGTTCTCGTAATCCATTATTTATTATTGCATGTAATTCGGTTTCGGTTATTGGGTTACATTGTAAGTAGTGTAAATGACTGCGAAATGTCACTTACAGATATTAAACACTAGTTTAGCTGGAATGTTCGAAAGGTCTTTGAGGTACAACTTTCTCGATTTGTAGGGCTAGTTTTCGTACACTAACTAATTGATTTCCATTTTAATAGCTGGATTTACTAACAGCAACGTATCACTTAAATTATTAACTGCTCGTCATAGTATTTTTAAATTGCTCTCTGTTATTAAACTGTTGTAACGTAGTCTAAATTATTTGTAAGTATTTAGTTGTTTCTTTCCATGTCACAAAAACTCTATAGCAATATGTCATAATGGATTCAAATATTATTCCTGAGATAATTTATCAGTCATTTATTAAAGTCAAGTGAACTAGTTCTATTGATCTGTGGTTCTATTTTTTTTAAACAGAAGGTTTTCATTGTCCTAAGACATCACATACCAATGCTAATCATCTAAAGTGATCATCATTTAAATTAAACATTTCGATAGAAAGCAGTGTATTTAGTGATACCTTTAAATATGGGTAATTTTTCAACGTTAACATACTAGATGCCACATAGAACAAAATATTGAATCACTAATGATGTCTTCGTTAAATGGTTTGTGTATTAATAAGTGAATTTAGATTACGGGTTAAAGTTTTTTGACCTAAAGTCACAATGTGTAGATGAATTATTGATTCATGACAAATGATGTTTTTTGGATACGAGTGGTGAAGTATGGCTGGAACTTGCAGGGGATTCTGAATTACGTGAGCTTGGCGTCGTGCTTCTTGAGCGTTTTGCAAAAAGTGAGGCTGAAGATGTTGGAGTAGAAGGTCCTTTCAGGAAGTGCATGTGAGCGTACAACATAACACCAATATCTTTGTGACCAGCTTCCATTGCTACACTCAATGCTGTACTTCCATCCTGCCATAAAATAAGTTTAAATACATTATAATATCATATTCAAGCTAGTGGGGAATGTTGCCATTAGCACGGTTTTAAAGTTAAAAATTAGAATACGTACATTATCTGTAACATTTGGATCACAGTCAGCTTGGGCCAAGAGATATTTGACTATGTCACCATGCCCATGCTCCGCCGCACACATCAGGGCTGTACTTCCATCCTCATCTTGAATGTTAACGTCAGCTCCTGCTTCTATCAACAATTTAACCGTATCCAGTCGACCATGAGAGGCCCCCAACATTAATGCCGTTTGGCCATGCTAAAAAATTCAACAGTTTTCGGATTCAGATCATTAACTAAAGACAAACATTAATCAACATTTTAAAAGAAATGAGATACTCACTTGAGCTGCCTTGATATTCACATCTCCTAGACTAAAAAGTCTGCGTACAACTTGTCTGTGTGTTTCTGTTAGAATTTTGGCGAGAGAAACTAGCATGACGCTTGTATAACCTGCTTTATTTGCTTTGTTTGGATCGCAGACTTTCGAGTCGAGAAGAATCGATACAACATCAAAGTTTCCATGGGACACAGCGTAGTGCATAGCTGTATTGCCCTAAAAATTATAAATAAAGATTTAATCAAATGTGACAAATCATAGCCCGTTTACTTAATAGGTTTTCGCATTAATTAATTTTTTAACGAGATAATTTTAGCACTATCTGTAACTAATTCATCGTTCTAAAGTTTCATCAACATGTCCATATCAACTTACATTTCCATCTGGCATGTTGACAATATAGCGCAGTAATTGGGGTGAATAGCTTTCGAAAAAATCCAAGTAATCTTCCACGTCTAAAGGGTTCGCAGTTTTGGTGCCTGCCACCTATTAATTGGCATTTCAAATTTGATGAGCACTCAAAACAATTAGGTTAACACATGTAGCGCATCCAAGTGACTATAAGGATATTATCTACTTACCCTGAACCACTCATGCAAAATAATGCTGATTGCAGATGTAACTTGCTGGGTTGTCCTACCACGTAGTAGAGCATCATTTAGCACTTTTAATGCTCCTTGCATCTCTTTGCTTGGAACAGCTCTATAGTAATCATAATATTTTCATAGATAATACTTGCTAAAATATCGTTTAAAACTTTAATGAGTCAATCAAACTATAATACATATCAGTTGCATACTTCTCTCGAGGTTCTTGAAGTGAGGCAAAACTACCAGATGTTGAAGGTCTCTCTTTGTCTTCCTCTTCCAAAGGCTCTAACTGACAAGGTGGAAAGCGGCTTATAGGGAAATGAATTTCTTTTGTGAACGTGTCAGACCGCTGGAACACTGGTTTACGGAGACCGCTCATACTATGCAATCCAGAAGGCGAGGGGGCAGATGCGTGGCTCACCTGAGCTTCTTCGGATGTGTCACGATCACGATCTTCCACAGGTGATTCCATTCGTTTAACAGGTAATCTTGGTGAAGTGGGCGAGGATGGTGTTGCCAATCTCGGAATTCGGGATATCGACTTACTATCAGGTGTAGTTGCTGGCTGTGGTGGTGGAGGGGATGGGGAAGGTGCTGCAGGAGGTTCCGGTTTTTCTACTATGGGTTCGGGAGTAGGATCCCTCTCAGCTTCTGAGTCTAAAGTTACAATAAACATTATTACAAGGTACTGTGTAAATGCAAAACAACGAGTTAAAGTGGATGGCAGATATATTACGCAGTTACCAGGTGTTCGTCGTGTTGGACTTGGCGTTGGAATCGTCAATTTGGACATGTACTCCGACCGACCAGGGGTTTCCTATACACAAGTTGTAACAATTTAGTAATGCAATACAGCACTGATTCTAGAATTTTCATATATTGGTGATCTAAAGCTCACAGCTATCGTGTTGATTCCTACTGTCTTCAACCTAGGTTGCTCAGTGTTGACACCTAATGTTTTCGATAGCTTCTTAAAGGCTGGCTTCTCTGGTGGACTTGGTGTGGCGTCAATTAACTGTGCCAAAACACCTACTGTTCTTGTAGTCTTTGTGTCCCGCATTCTGTCAGTAGTAGTAGCAACTCCAATATCTTTGCAAGTGGGCTACAAGATAATATTTAGTGCGATAAATACACCAACAGTGTCTGATAAAAATAAGCTCGTAAATATAAATTATGTTAATGTATTCAACATGGCCTTCAATCAATACCTTTATGGTACATCCTATATCCCCTGTTCTAGGTTTTGCTAACATTCCAGTATTCTTTGTAAGAATTCGAGGTTTCTTAACAACCATATCAAGCTCATCACTCGTAACGGCCTGGACGCCACAATCAACTTTTTCGACAATTTGTAAAATATTCAATTCGTTTCCGTCTTTAAAGTCGTGTTCCTTAACCTGAACACCTACATCAAAACTACGGATTCGCCTTCGTATCGTTCCAGGTATACTACCGGTGGGGGAACATGAGTCAGGCCGACTTGTTGATCTTTCAAGGACTTGACCGAGTAAATCAACACTTCCTCCTACACCCACAGACCTATTAAGAAAACAATAATTAGCCAAATATGCAGCTTTCAGAAATTACATTCACATTCAGACAATTTTGAATTGATAGCGAATAATTTACCTGGTGCGTGGCATTGTATGTGACACACCAACATCACGAGTTAGCACAACCTTGCCAACTCCAGCATCTCTCGTCTTTCTTCTCGGTGGGGCAACAGGAGACAGGATCGGCTTTTTGTGTTCCTCTCTACTCGAATGGACTTGCTCTTCCAATTTTGCACATTTTTGCTTTTCATTGTCTAGAAGTTTCATCAACTGTCGCTTCTCTTCTTTTAGAAGCGTTAGCTTGACCTTTCAAGAATATGAGAAACATTAGTGACGAGGAACCACCAAAATATGATGCAAATGTTTCATGATGATATAGATTCTTTTTAAGAGTACCTCTAGTTCTGGAATAATTTTTACTTGCTCTTCCAAGTATTCATATCTTTTATCACTTTGTGCTTCACGATTTAATCCATTGAGTTGAAAGCTATGGTTGTAGATAGAATCTGCGTTATTCGATGGTAGACTACTACTGCTTTCCTGCATAATCAAGAAAACGAATTTTAACAATCGAAAAAATCATGAGTAAGGGAATTTAAATTGTAGCAATTGAAAACTAAATTATTGAATATATTTACAACGTGTGCGTCCTTTTGCGGCGTCGTAGTCTCCTTCATAATCACAGTGGAAGCGCTGGTGGATGTTGTGGAGCCCTTATTAGAGAAACAATTACTTGAACTCATAAGACCAATGGACGTGGTATCGTGTTGATAGTCTTTTGAGGTAGGCTTAATTCGCGGAAAGGTGTGAAATTTTTGACTGTCTGGAATGCTATAGGAAAGAGTCCTGGCTTCCAGCCTGGTTCTTGACAAAGCTTCCTCAAAGTCAGTTACTGCCTCACTCAAGCCATTTCCAAGAATATCAACCTGGCTCGTTGAACCATAACTGGTGTCGGGGTGTCTAGTACTTCGGTGCACAAACTCGATTTCTTTCACTGATCTCACTTGAGAAATCCAAGTACTATTATTGGCAGGTTGATGATAGGAGTCTGCCTCGTCCTGGAACAAGATCGAATGTCGTCATCACGATCAGCAAATGAGTGACATAAAAAATAATAATAATAACACATGAGAGGAATCTACAGGAAAGGAACAGTTACTTTTGCGGATCCTGAGCTCAGCTAAAGTCGAATTATTCTCGAGATTCAACATCATGATGACTATTTATATTGCTTATTGTGGAGTATTTAGAGCACCACCGGGAATCATGTATAATATGTTGACTAAATTGTTTCAGTAGCAAAACTCGCTTTACTAAAAGTTCATCATGTAAGAGTAGGGAAGATTTCTGTGGAAGTGCTACTTTTAGAACGCAAGAAAGTGACGACCAAGAAATGCAATATGATATCCCCCAATATATTATGTATTATTATAGAAACAAAGTACAACGGCTTAAAGTTATCATTCATACTAATGAACTCCCATCTACTTACATAGGTATTCCGACAGTGTACGCTGCCGTTTGTTGTGCACAAATAGCACGTACAAAATTCAAATAATAATATTATACCTATGCAATAATGCAAGTGTGGATTCAAGATCATGAGAATGAATGAAAGTAAGAAATGAGCATACAAAAGAGATAACATAACAAGTCAGCATAATATAACATTATTCTCTCTCGTTACATTCCCATCAACTCATAACGACGATGGGATGTTGTTAGAGTTGTTCTTGATTCTAACTATTTTTATCAGAGAAGCTGTCGAGAAAAGAAAAACTGAAAGGAAATGCTTTTTTTTGTGAGAGTTTCAAGTTGAGTTTCAAACCATGTAAGTACTTATAGTAAAAAGGGGGAAAAGAGTAAGTTGCTACATCTTATGCATTCGTCAACTACCGGTATTAGTGACGGTTGACGAAAACAAAGTCACAAAAAGCCACGAGCCAGATAGTTTCTCTTCTTCTCTGCTTCGTACATAACTTGACTTTTCATAATAACAACCCTGTAGAGATTATTAGTTTACTGAAGCGACTATTTGGAAAAACACACGACAAGCCGAGATTCTGCTGAGAGGAAGAAAGCATATTATTATCGTGTAATATGCGTTATATAAGCCTAAAGTGTAAACGCATACGCGTGTGTCAGTCATGTCGAAGTTGAATATAGCTACTTTGTTCACAATAGTGGCAATCACAATGTATGTGTAATCCAATGATCTCTCACTAATAAAAGCTAGTCGCTTATATGATGTTTCACGACTTCCTACAATAATCTCGTATTATGCATAATAAATTACTATTACTTATGTGGGTAATGCACACAGACTTGGAGACTACTTGATCTGGGCAAATTGCCACCAGTGACTAACGCTTCTCTATAAACTACAAGCAGCCAGCAGCGATAATATTATTCCATTCCTATTTCAACTGGTGGAAGTAGACAGTTCTCCTTGTGCCGATACTAAATACTGTATCAAGGTTAATTCTATTTCTAAAGTGTAATAGTTTGTAGATCGTGAGTATGCATTAATTCATTTCCATTTCCATCATCACTTTTGAGAACATTAACACTTTGTAACAAAAAAAGTTAAAACAACAGCGTTGGCAACGTAGTTTTGATTTTGCAATATGACGCGTAATGCTGTCTGCATACATGCTCTACAAAACTATTATGCATTCTGTATGAAACTACTAAAACTGTTAAAGGGTCACTTTTATATTGTCAGAACGTATTTTGCATTTCAGTCTGAAAGACAATTGGTTACATGAATTGAATGCGAACAAAAACATAATCAGATGAAAACTTGTAGTATTTATCAATATCCTTTGGCATGTAGAACTTAATTACATAATATATGATTTTTACCTGTCGCATCGCAAGTTTCTCCTTGACGACTCCCAATAGCGTGTCCATTGATTGACGCTCTGATCTCCATTTATCCTTGAGCGCTTGTAGTCTTTCCACCTCACTTTCTCTCGAAAGCATTTTCCGCGTGAATGGTACAAAGTCCACATCTATGTGATACCCATACGGGCAACATCTGCACCGGTTATCCTCGTAACCGTGCTGGAGGACGCTGAGGCCACTTCCTATGCTAGGCATTTTGGACGGATGTTGAAATGACGTGTGATGTGTTATGTTGAACTAAAAACGTTGCCCGCAGAGACAGCTCCTAGAAGGTGTTGGTTGGAGGGTCCTGAAGACAAAGAATGAAACAGGAAAGATTAAATACTGCTTTAAGGTGTGAAAAAACGTTGCAACGCAATTAATATGACAAGGTGTTTATTGATAGATTCCATTTCGCAACATGACACGTTAATCAAATTGAGCATGCCGGGGGGAAAGGAGAATCTATTAAATAATCAGTCAATCAGTGCAAACTCCAAAGTAACATAAAAATACAACGATAAGTCCACGGGACTTCTCAGTATTGCGCCTAGTTTTAGTTAACGCTTAATGAACCTGAACCTATACCTTAAAGGTATATGGAAACTGCTCAATGTTTGCATAGAATTTTCAAGTTTCAGAAGATTTAATTATTTTACGATCAAAGTCCCTGTATGCATTACTTGACTGCTGGTTGTGGCTGGTAGATTCAGAACATATACCATAACTATGAATCAAATGCCAAATTTTGCAACTTTCAAAGTAAATCCAACTGCTATTTTCTAGAGAAAAGTAACACCATCATAGGTATATAAAGTTGATACATTTTATTAAAAAGAGCGAAGAAGCAGATATGTAGTAAATGCTAAAATGTCAAAGGATGTGCGACAATATTATGCTGCAAATCTAGAATCAAGTGATTGTCTTTAACAACAAACATGTCAACTTGATTGAAGATGGAAAGGTATCTTGGTTGAGTGTGACCATAAATTTACCCGTAACATCTCTTTCAATCCAATAAAATTTGATACCTAATCTAAAACCAAATAAAGCTAATATCAATACAATAAATCTGTTCGTCCAGGAAAACAAGAAAGCGTGGATTTTATCAAACTGAACTGATAATACGAATGGCTTTCATGCTACTTCACTTTGTAAATTGCAGCTTCATTTTTAGCGTTGCGTTGGCGTTGTTTATTGTGCCGTACACAATATTTCATAGACATCGAGTATCGACATGGAAAGAAATCCATAGTGTCGAAGTTGATGTACGCGTCGTTTTGCATACGAATTATGCATTATCTCTAATGAATATGCAGTATCATGACAAAAAGTCTTGACATAAGCGGATTCACTATTTCATCTATATAAACAAACTTAAGTGAGACGATAAAAATCAACAACGCCTTTTCCTCGATCGTTGGTGCTGATATGACAACTTCAGTTCAGGTATCGACACAACACACGTAGATAATTTACGCTGAGGTAGTGATTACGATGATTTTTAAAATTAAAGCAATGTAGCCCAAAATAGTGCTGTAATGCCTGAGTTTGAAAACGTGTATGGCAATAAAAATTTGTAATGTTCTCGCACTGACAATAAAACGTGCCGTCAAGATATGCTCTTTAATGCACTCTGGTGTACTTTTGTTAATGCCATGTTATTATTGCAGATACGAAAGAAAATACGGAGTCAGCAATCGTCACTTTCACAAAGTAGGAATTTATTTCCAAAATTGGTCACAGGGTATCTCAAGCTCTCGTCAAAACAACGCTTCCAGACATAAAAATGAACAATGAGCACTTATTACACAGCCTGTCATGATGGTTTTTCACTTCTAGATTTTAATAACACACTGGTATACTTACTAGTTTTTTGCCTTACTTTTATATTCTTGATTCTTACCATTTCGATTTCAACATCACCAAAAATCTTACACAATTTAGATATGCATAATAATTGCAGCAAACCAACAGTAAAATGTACCTTTTTAACTTTGCCACATCATCGTCTCATGCTAATCTCAGTCATCATACTTCCTTTTAACTAGGTGGGTTTGTTCAAGCAGATATGCAGCGTGTGTCTTTTATTGGTGTTTCACGCATTTAAGTGATATGAGCTGGTAAAAAAGTGCAATGATTATCAAGATTTCCTACATTACCATATGCCATGGAAACACAGCAAAATGATTTCCACCAAACATGAATCACGATGATTTTCATTATAATGGTCAGTCTTATATAAAACCATCTATAATGTAACAATCACTTACTTTATTCTCCTCAATCTAATCATAACATTATTACCTTTGAACGAAGATTTGTAAATATTCAAAATGTGTTAAAATGCATGCGCATGATTTGCTATTTGCGATTACGATTCCCTGCCTGGTTCTTACTACTCGTCATAGCTATCAATTGGGTTCAAACTAATTGAGAACACACATGCTAAATATTTCACATAAATCATACACTTCATCTTGGATCAATTGGTTTATCGTGATTGTTAGTCACTTTTACTTTTTTCACGTAACCTACCATTAAAAACCCTCAATTGGGGCCGGTCTTCCATAATTTTGAATACTTTGGCAGCGGTATGTTATATGGGGTCATAATGTCATTTTAGCTATAATTTGTATTGAAGCTGTGACAGGCTTTAAATCAATGCAGATGCATGTCTTTTGGTCGTTGTGAATTAATCAGTACATTCATTTATTTACCCTGACAATCTCGACTGCATTCCTGCATTTCATTACAGGAAAAAAGGAAAACGATAATATCTAAATGGAACAGATTGAAAAACACTTCTGAAATATTCATCGTACCGTCTGTTTGTGTTTCTATGTACTTTTTAGTGACAATGTCACAATATTGCACATTACATTACACGGAGGGAAAGAAACCCACATCCAATTTTTTTATCATGACACAAAGTCAAAAGTACGATTATGGAGAGACCAGAATGCAGAATAACGATGAATGATCCTTATATTTATTCTCAAATAACAATACTTGATCATGCAGTGTTTACTCAGAACATTCTTCAGAGTTCACGCACTTTCGTCGCAGGGCTAGCCCAATCGTTTCTCTCCCCTCCCTGCAATATATCACAGTAGAAAATTAATGATGTGTGTTCGAAACGGGAATAGACATAATAATATTGTACTTTAGCCATGAAACAGCAAGTACCTCATCATCCCTTTACTTACGTTATTACTTTATACATACTTTTTCTCTGCGTGTGACTTCATCCGCATTCTATAAGCATTGTCCTCAAAATTCAACTTTGAATAAATTATCACGTAAAACTCTTTCATATTTCGATGCACACACAATAAGAGAATGAATATCATACAATATATAGGGATGCTCTAAGTTTTCCCACAAACTAGCAAAAATGGGATGAAGTCGAAGTAAGATTAAAGATGCACGAAGAGGGTCAAGATGCATTGCAGAGATCTGCAAAGAAATGGGAATGCTGTACTGTATGTGGTGGTAATAAAATATTCTTGCAACAACATAGTCGAAACTAAAACTGCATCAATAAGTAACCTACTCGATCATTTGAATTCCTACTTATTTTCTGATAATGTGTGGGTCTATGCAAAATATTAAATATATTTTTTAAACTGATTACAACCGCGAGCAGTTATCACTGAAAAGAAATGACTGACTGCATCGAAAGGCTGAAAAATGGCTGCAAGTGGGGTGAGGTGGACCTGCATAAATAAGATGAATACCTTTTACGTGCTGCATAATATTTTCGAATATCATTTTGCTTAAACCTAAATATAACGACGCACATAATTGCCAGAAAGGTCTATGATTAAAAGAAACGAATACGACAATAATGATGGCTATGTGGACGATCTCTCCGCACCATACTTTACTGTAACAATAACGATAAACCCTTTGGTCACATAAAACGCATCTAGGCACATCGCCAAAAAGTTGCAAAAGCAATCCTAAAGTTTGATCAAGTTTACGCAGGATCGCTAAAGCTTGTAAATATTATACTGAAATCAAATTCACTTCCTCTAATAACAGCATGTGTCCAGGTGTTTAATGCATGGTATCTTTCCATTAATACCGATGGATTTCAGTGAAAAGGTGATGAGATGAGCGAGGAGGCAATGGTGTATGAAAGCAACTTCAATCGCTTGCTTGATCTTAAATTAAGAGACAGACGGACATTCATGTTGAAATCAGTGGCTGTTCTCTATTCTTTCAGAGGCATAATATTAATAGGATGAGTGCAAATGTAACCAACATGATCATGATGACACGATATAACTACAAACTACTTATGGCCAACATCCTTTCCCATTGCGGTAGTACAATGATCGTACAATATGTCATTTTGTGGCACAGCTTAACTTTACATTTTAAAATGAATACGATGTTGAGCTGTTGTTCTTGCTTCTGAGTGAGTTTGTATTCTTTTCTTCTTACTACCTTTGGCTCAGCTCATTGAGCAGAGATCTTTTAGGGATTGCAAATTGCAAAGCAAGATAGATGATACAGACAAAGACGACGTACCTCCTACACGAACGGATCCTATCATCATACCGTCAGTTTACACTTAAATAATAATGTCCTTTTAATGATTATTAATGAATGGAGAGATGAACTTTGTAAATATGTGCAAGAGGAGAGAAATTTGCTTAAATGTTTGTATTGGGCTAGAGGGGGAGTAAGGAAAACATGACATACTCAAACCGTATATTATTATTATGCCATTTATATTAAGCATTACCACGGGGTGCATTTTTCATATTGCTTTTGACATGTCTGTCTGTCTACATCCCACAAACAATAATATCCATTGTCATCTTCAAGTGAAGCACATTCACCCAGAAAAACTCAAATTTGGTGTGTGGATTCTAGTTTGCATTCCGGTTCCCAGTATACATAACCTACACCTCACACTTAATTGGACAAGTGGGGTAATACTTAATAGTTTACCGAGTCTGTCCAGGTCATGGGCCAAACCATACTTGTTATTTTAATCAAATTTATTGCATCTTTTTATTTAAAGGAAATGCTTTGAAGTTATGTGATAATCTCACAGTACAAATTCCTGGCGCGACGCTTGGGGTGGCGTTAGAGAACAATTGCTCATAACAAACATCAAGAAACCCGCTAAACACTTTGTATTCTGCGATCTTAAAATGGCCAACCCATTTCCATTAGTTTGCTCTCGTCTCTTTCTCAGACTGGATACAAAATATGGGATTTGATAGTTGCCAAAATGAAGTACAATATGTACCTTTGCTAACAATAGCAATTCCGTCTGGCAAATAATATGTATGATTTACTTTGGCGCTGCGTCAGCCTACAGCACTTATTTGCATAACTTTTTTAAATTAAATGTTTTAGCAACTAAATTCAAGGCAAAGAATTTCGACACATTTGCAAATTGTTTATACTTTGCGTCAGACAATAATCACGTTTCCTTATCTGCTGTTAACAGCAAAAAGCCATTCCATTCCAATGATTAAGTACATAGAAAGTATATAACACCAAAGTGATAAAAAAATTTGATGATGCATAAAATGCAAAACAGTCGGTGATGGATGATATCAAAGTTGTACGCTGGTCGTTTTAGTAGGCTATACTGCCTATGTTAAATCCATAGCAAGAAAAAAAACACACAACCCGACAGGAAACCTCCATGAACCCCACAGGACAAATTTTTTAAATACTCTGAAATAACTCGAGCATGGCTTAAAAGATGTTCAACAATCAATTTTGCAGTGTCATGGCAACATTTTGTCAGTTTTATTGAAATTGAGTGATCAATTGTTTGCGATACAACAAATAACATATTTTTGATTTGGTCTTTGGCTAATTCGCCTCCAGGGGGCGCTCAGCGGTCCAATTTGACAAAAAATTTGGATTCAGCGCCCTCGAAAGCAACAGAGTTATTTTCGCCAGTGTCTAGCACTCTTGTATCACTAAAAAACCTAATTTTTCACCAGGGAATGCTCGGTCAAATTTGACAAAAGATTCGAATTCACCGCCCTCAAAAACAACAAAATATTTTTAACTAGTCTGTAGCACGCTTGTATCACTAAAAAACCTAATTTGCCGCCATGGCTGCTCTGAGGTCAAACTGGACAAGAGATTCGAATTCAGCGCCATCGAAAAACAACAAAAGTTTCTAAATAGGGGGCGCTCAGACGTCAAATTTGACAAAAGACTCGAATTCAGCACCCTCGAAAACTCTGAAGTCAAATTTGCGTGATACAGTGATACAAGTGCCCCCTGGTGGCGAATTTGTCTGTTTAGTGATACAAGCTGCTAAGATACAAGATACTAAGGATTGCGGAAAATCATTCTATGGTTTTCGAGGGTGGTAAATTCGAATCTTTTGTCAAATTTGACCTCAGAGCACCCCCTGGTGGCGAATTAGGTTTTTTAGTGATACAAGCGCGCTAAGGACTGGGGAAAGTCATTCTGTGGTTTTCGAGAGTGGTGAATTCGAATTTTTTGTCAAGTTAGACCTCAGAGCACCCTCTGGTGGCAAATTAGGTATTTTAGTGATACAAGCGTACTATAGACTAGTGAAAAGTATTTTGGGGGTTTCGAGGGCGCTGAATCCGAATGTTTAGTCAAATTAGACCGCTGAGCGCCCCCTGGAGGCGAATTAGCCGAAGCCAAATTTTTATGTGCTTAATAAATTATGTAAGTTCGTAAAAATTAAATTTTTAAAGGCGCCCTCAAAAATACCTTTTTAGTGGACTTTCTTATCCCAATATTCCTATTGCCAACCACTTTTCACGACTGCAAATCATCATCATTACCTCGAGCATTTTAGTTTACTGATTAAAAGCATTAATTTTAATAAGATAATTGTGTCCTATGGAGTTTTTAATTTTTTTTCCTGAGGGTTTCTAATCCTCCCAGGCTGCTGCTTGGCAGAGCAATGTTTTTTTTCTAGCCATGGATTTAACATAGGCCATATTGCCTACTGAAATGATCCAAGTACAACTCTGTGCCTACCAAATCCTTTGTTTTTATTGTCGGCTTCCGATCCTAGAAACAATGTGTTCGGAAATATATATATATGGAAGGTAAGACAATGAACATGACGTTGGTCCTAAATTGTGACGATTGGAGGTGGGGGAAGGTGGATGTGATGTCAGAGACTCAATCTTTTTTGATCAGGTTCACACAAACAGTATCAATTAGAAAGGCTGATATGGGGGAATATCCATCTCACGTTCTTTACCATTCTTGAGAAAGCTGCGTCGGAGACATTGACATTAAAACTGCAGGTGGATCATTTCCGCCATATAAATATAATCTACCTTCGATGTCTGTCTATTCTACTCTCTCTTGTCTTTGCTTATTGATAATAATAGTGTATTATCCTCTATCTAATGATCTACAAGACGAGCTATTAATAAACAACTTGGCTGATTACAAGATTAAGGAAGTTAACCACGCATTATTGTTAATGATAAGATGACATTGAGTAATGGCGACTTGACAGACACACACGTGTGCATTCTACTTTAAATATTTCTTTTTGCGTCATTTTAATTGTTTTCAGAAGTTAAGCATTTGAAATTAGTAGCCTATTAAGCATATATGCTCTTGTAGTCTAGTTCCCTGACATATAGGAAGATATACATCATCACAACCAGGGAAAAAGGTGAGTCGTGGTCAGTTACATGAGTTGAATTAAAAGTTGCATGTCCCATCCATAGTCCAAAGACATTACAGGAATGAGGATAGCGGTACCAGTACTACTAACGCCAAGGGGAAAAAAAATTTTTGCATGATGATTTCAGAGGCGGATGTGCATATACCTACCCTAATTGCTGTAAAATGCAATTGTAAAAACTGGTGTTCATTTTGCCACGTCTTTTAAAAACGACAAGGTTCTACTTGTTTCAGTTAGGTAGTCTTCTGGTATAATTTACAGTTAAAAGACATCAGCAAAAAAAGGTAAAATTACAATCACGGCCTTTGTTACATCTAGTTTGTCGTTTTTTATTTTTATTTCTTGTCTCCTTTTTAAAAACCACCCTGAAGAAGAAAATGAGTAGGGCAACTCTAAGATAATTGGAGTAGGGAAGGTTCTTGTTCATTAGCAAAAAAAAATTTGCACGTAGTCATCCATCTTTTGGAGTTATGAGGTGGATGAGACTTTACCGCAATTTTTTTTTTTTTCATGAATGAAACCAGTATTAATTTGGAGCGAAGTCCGCTACTCAAAATATTCCTTCCTATTTCCCCTCTAGCTGGACATTGTACACGCGTGTTTTGTTCTGCTATATAATTTATCCGACTTAACGCGATCTAATTTTTCAAAAAAAAGTGGTGATTGTTATGTTAATTTTTTTGCACACTTTGGTCAAAATGAGTGGAATGCATTTTTGCATGCGAAAGAACTCTTGAGGTTTTTTTTGTGAATTACCTACAGTTAGGTACATGAGCTAATGGAGATATGTACCTAGAAAATTTTTGCGTGCAAAATACTTCAATTCTTGAGTTTGGAAAAAATGAGAAACTGTAGTGTGGTGAATGCAATGAGGTTCCCATAAAAAGCACACAAAATTCCCAGCTTTGTTTGTACTAGGAAGTATGGTCAGTTGGGAATCGCCTCTTTAGTGGCATTTATAGTAATTCATGTTGATATAAATTATAGATGTATTGTTGTGAGATCGATCATACAATTATCTAACAATTTTTCTTAACATATGGAATAATAGAATCTTTCGCAAATTATATCATAACAATGCGAAATTGCAATTATTGTGGTAGGTTTGCCATCAAAAAAAGATTTTCCATTTTGGAAAAATCTTATCAATAGTCAATTCTTCTGGCTCACATCCGCTTTATAATAATTGGCAATATTTATTCCAGAAATGTGTGTGATATATTTTCAACAAGTTCAAGTATTATTTTTTAAAATGCGATTGAACTTTATTTTCAAAGAAAAAGCTTAAACGATCATTGACATGCTTCATTAATTGCATATAGGCAATACGTCAGTGGGATAATTGAGGAAAAACACGTGTAAAAATTTAAATGAATTAAAAATAACTGGTTTAAATTGTTATTGTTGTTTTGTACAAATTGCGACTTTAAATGCATTTTCGATGTATCAAGTGTAGCAAATCTGATTCCTGGAAGAAACTTTTTATTGCGGAATTCGGGTCAAACCCCAGCTATTTGCATCATCAGTTTAATTAATAATCTTGCCACTTTTAATTCTAACCTTTTATGATGACTTGTTCTAAAATGTTCTGGCTTGTAGTGCAATCTTCAATCATTACACCAGTGATTCAATTATCATGGATAACCCATCATTTTTCACATGATTCCCGTTTCCAGATGAAATAGTAAAACCCCAACTTTGTTGATACATCAGTTGTAAAATTTTCCAAAAAACTGAGAAATTCAGACATATCTTGAAAGATTCATGTTAATTTTAACTTGAAACGTTTTGCACACTCTTCCAAATAGTTCAGGCTTTGAACAATGGAAAGTACCTTGCGGTACTAATTATTATTGCAAGAGACAAGCTTGGGAAACTTTGTACTGAAAAATTACTATCTCTTTTGGAATTTTTATGACTTCATGTGATGTGGATGCAATCACATTTCATTCTGTCCCTCCTGGAGTTGTTCATACGAAGTAGTAAAATTTTAATCATATAGGTAGCTATTCAAAACGACAAAAGTCCCGATCGGTACAAAAGGGTAATAAAAGTTGGTTTTTAATGGTATACTTTGTGGAGCAAAAGTAATTGCTAATTGTTAGTTAAAACTTCTAACGTGTACAGAGCAAAAAACTGTATGGTCTCACCTCACACGATAGTCGAAATTGGCAACCTTGAAAATTGCCTCGTATGTGTGGGGTGATAATTTTGAGGAACCAATTTTTGTACAAGTGAGGAATATAATTATCATTTGTATTTTTAGCATTTTCTTTTGTTTTATGTAATACATGCTTTGATGCAATACCTAATTATCTCGAGCAGGAATACCTACAACAACCTAGTTATTTCGCGAGATGGAAGATTTGAACGAGAGGATATTGTCTTGTTTCGTTTATTGTGGGAATGTAAAATCCCACATTGTTGTTATCATTCCAGTTCTTTTAACTCGCATTTATGTTAGCTTGCTGTTTGCTCGCTGTTTCATTTTTTGCTGAAAGCTTCATTATACAATTCGTTAAAAATTCATTGTACTCTATCGCAAGTTGTATTCATTTCGACTGGCTAAGCACAAAAATATATAAACATATTGTCATTTAAATTCAATGCAGATAGTTTTCCATTAAAGTGATTAAAGTATTATTTGATAATTTACAGATTTTCATTTTTAGAAGTACGGAATTAAAGGAATAGCTTGAATTTTCTATTTCGGCAAGGGAAATAAGTTACGGTAATAATAAAGAAGCTGAAATGTTTTCCCGATATGTTTGTATGTAATATAATATACCTAGGAAGGAAGCTATTTGAATAATATTAAAATAACCCCAGCCGCCGCGATATATGAAGGGGTAAAATAAATGATATATATACGATATGACATTTTAAATTTGAAAACGTATTTTTGGATAATCCTATGCAAAGTTTAGGAGATAAACAATATTGCAAGCCCAAAAGAGGTTGTCTTCTAGGACCCACAGACAAGGATATTGTTAGAGGTAATGTGAGAGAGCTTAGAAGATGCGTGCATTATCACTGCATGGATCCCGTGTGAGAGTTTTTATCGGTATGATTGGACTAATGAATATTATAAGGAAATTATTTTTTTAAACCACAGACTCGGACTTCTTTGGAGTTTATTTGGGAAATGGAATAGGAGTTGCACCGCACCAGCGAAAATGTCCTTTTTTCTTAGGTTAATCGGACCTACTATCCCCACGGAAAGTGGATGTTCATCGGCAATTGTTGTTGTGGACTTGGCTGTGAGGAGCCTAAGAGTTAAGGAGAGCAATTTGGCAATAGTTGGTGGGGTTAATATGATACTGCGCCCATATGATACAATTCAAATGTCGTATTTTCTACGAATAGTTGTTGCAAAACGTTTGACTCCCAAAACAATGGGTAAAGATTTATTATTAATAATACAAGCTTATATCAGGCTCATTTGCTTAATGATTTTATATACTTATAGCGATATTAAATCAAAGGTTTTTAAATTTATTTTTTAACAATCACGTTACATTCAAATGCACTCTATTATTTTACTTTTATTAGTTCATTAATTCCATCATCATAAAAATTTCGAAAATATATAATGTAGCTGCACTATAATGCGTTGTATTTATTATTAGGTCACACGTAAAGATCTTAATCAATTATTTGTTCCTGTTTGTATTCCGCATTTTTTACCAAGTAGACCCAAATTTTTTAATACAATAACACTTAAAAGCTAACTATAAACTCCCTGTAAGCTATTAATTTTCCACCCGTAAACTTTTCCATGCTAAATTACCTCCCAATATGAAAACCCTGTATAAGAAAAACTCCTTAAAATCACACCCATTTTGCGGACATGGAAATTCTTACGGAGCACGGGAGCGGTGCTCCCAGGGTTTTTTTTCGTGACCAGGGATTGGGTA
>JAQIXX010002039.1:0-27682 GCA_034700605.1 Willowsia nigromaculata
CCACCATCACCACTCGTCTGGGGGGTGTTCAATATAATTCAAAAATCGCGTCGGGTGCCAGAGCCAACGGATAAAGAACCGAGCCTCTGGCTATAACAACTGTAATAAATAAACATATTACATATAGCACAGAGGAAGAACTTGTGCCACTCCTATTTATACATGCCATAATAATACAAACTGTCGAATAGATAGACTCACTAGAAAAATTCTCCAATTTTTTCTCTCCTTCGTCTTTATATTGTTTGCTAGAAGCGTATAAAATTTTTGCAAGACACTCAAGTTTACTACCATATTTATTCTCCACTTTTGCAATTTACTCGTCACTCAGCACCATTGCAAAAAGTTACTATGCACATGATGGTAAATAGCAGTAAACATTTTCCATCATCTGCAATATATTGAAAGTGCATTTTCCTTGAAAATTACTTCCATTCTTGTTGTAACATGCAGCTGTGCAAATGAGGACAGGGTTTTTAAAATCATGAGATTAGGTCGTGTAATTTTTTAGTGGCTTTATTTTAGCATGAATGAGATTTCCTTGTGTGGACTTTTAAAGATTGGCATAAACACAGTGATTGTATGAGAACGAGGATTATGATGATGGAAGTTGTTGGACATGGTGATGAAAATGGTTGACTGACGTCGACAGAGAGAGAGAGCACGAAAAAAGTCAAGAACATATAATATTTTGTATGACAGATGGAAGAAACTTGTCAAGAGAGGAAGTAAAACCACCACAGTGTGAAAAGTTTCCCTTTCACTCTCTGGTTTGGTCACAAGAACTTTGACTTGTTAAAACTTTCCTCCTTCTTCATCCATTCCTCTCTGGGTCTCTTTCTTTCTCTTAAACTATGTAAGTATGTGATAGATGAAGCAGCCTTCGTCACTGCAATAGTCACGAGTCACTATCTCCACTACCAACTGCGTTTACAAAATTCACCACTCCCGTTCTGTGGGAAACATGCGTGAAGGGAAGTTAGTTGGCATACATAATATTTTTGTGGAATCAGTTGACATTTAGAGACAGCGATGTAACAATATGCGCTTCGCTTGCGATCACGATAATGCAGTTTAATGTTCATTTTTACAACAGCCTTTTAGTCTGTCGACAGCGATCTCCTGAGAAGAAAAGATGGCACATGACTATCAAATATGCATGCATATAAAAGTTATGAGAAAATCTAAAAGAATTTGAATGGCTACAAAGTAATGTAACTATTGCGTGATTATTGAGATACAGGATTCTCATTTTTACTGTTTCTTGAAAGAGTCAACAGTAAAACAAAGTATTTATTTGAGTCATTACCAATGTAGATTTATAGTATTTTCATGATTTTGCAAATTTGTTTGCTTTTTTACTAGAGGACATAGATGCTATTGGTTCATAAAATATAAAATATAAAGGAGCCCAACGATGGGTACATTAGACAGACGAATGAGTTTTCTGGTTTGTTTGCTAGATCTAGTCTCTTATGGCAGAGATAAATGGGAAATTTCAGTCGTAAGCAAATTCAATTTCCATCGACGACAAGAACGACGAAGGATGAGTGACGGTTACTAAGAATTACATGAGATGGGTGGGTAGCTCCGTTTAGTCAAAATGGTTAGGCACGTTTATGCAAGTGTACGTTCAAGAATATTTCCAAGTAGTAAGTTTTTTCAATGTGCCATTTGGAAATTATAAAACAGCTTTTCTGCAAACCTAGGAATCTCATGCGTCAAGATGAAATATTTATGTGATGCTCTCATCGTCACTCTACACGACAAACAGAAGAAATAAACGAATGCCCCTAATCTGAGTTCATTTTTGAGACTTTCCAGTTTGATCAGTTTACAGAGTCTAGTATACTTCATTCATCGAGTTTACTGCATACAGATTCCATAATATGCGTTTATCAATTTAGTTCCCCTTAACTTCCTCGTACAAGCCAATTGTGAACACACACTTGGATTTCTATTCTGAATAATATCTATCTCCGCCAACAAATTAAGCAATTTACCGAAAAATGAATAAACAAACTCAGCAAGGGGTGCTGTAAAAACCAGCTAGTACAAGTTGTATTGCTAAAATACAATCATATTGCTAATAACAATAACGATAATGAGGATCATGATGAGACGAAAAGAAAATTGAAAATTTTGACAAGCGGATGCTACACTGCAGTGCTTACACTGTAAATTGTTTTCGCTTTCTAGTGAATTAGCTTATGTATCTAAAGAAAGTTTGGATGTTGGTTCGTACAGCGTTTGGTGTTATTATTATTTTTCAACAACAACCTATACTTTTTGAAAGGATACGTTGATATTACCACAGGAGTATAGTAAGTAAAAAGGATGATGATCACGATGATCACAAAAACTGTAGACGCCGACAAGAGAAATTTTTTTGTATAGCTGGAGAAGATTCACGTCAAAACAAATGGAGTGGAAATGGGAAGAAGCCACTAAAACAACAGAGATAGGAAGTGTAATTCGGTTCATTTGATCGTCGGTCGTCCTTATCAAGAGACTGGTAGAGAGAGAGAGATGAAGAACCTGATTATTACTTTGGCTTCCTTTCGCTTGCTCTTCACTTCCTTCAGTTAGAAAAAACCAGCAGCTCATGAACCACTTCCATTCCTTTTTGTCTGTAAGGTTTTTATCTTTCTCGCTGTTTGGTTAGATTTTGTTACGGCTCCTGTTGCAACAAATTATACTACGCTTACCACAATATGTTGTACTTTCCTTTTAAAGGAAACATACCTACGCTCGCTATTATTTAGAATGAAAGAAGAACGAAGACATTTTGTACTGCCAATAACAATACAAAACAAAGATGAAAAGATTATGATCGATGAATTTCCTATAAATTCGCAATTTATAATAAGAATATTTTACGGTCGTCTGACTAAAAGGTCAATGCATTGCCCTATATGAAGCTCCTCAAAATAATAATAATAACACACATGTAATGTGTAGTCGTAGGAGTTAACCAGAGAAAGTAGTTTTTAATATGATTTTTTTGGCCTTGCGAAAGTAGTAGGATACCTTTCGCTAGCAGGTTTGTTATTATATTAGCAAAAGTAAAGTAGTAATATATAGAATATTTTTATGTGTGTGACGGTGGCTGACTGCTCCCTCCTCTTCCTCTTGTCGCTTGCTGCGGCTGTTTCCAATATTGTGAAGAAGCAGCAGGACAAGCTCAGTCAGTCACTTTCTGTCTGAAATCCCCATAAGAGCAAAATAATCCAGCCAATATTGAGCTTTTGTACGTTTTGTACTAGGACATCACGTACTTTACTTTCTTCAGACCCTACTCCCTCACTCGACGAAACTTGCTATTGCTACCACCTCACCTTTTATATTAAAAAATCCTTTTACACATGTACCTTAATAATGGTAAATTTTACTCGTGTACAACGGGTAATGGCAGCATATCGAAATTTCCCCTTGTCTTATTTTTATGTTTCTTTCTTAGATATCTAAGCATATTATTATTACCTTTGTCTCTTTGTGTGTCTGTGTCGGGTAAATTGTTGTCGTGCTGCCGTCTTGCAGTAATAAACGCTACGCATAATGTGTTTGCTATGCCACATTAGAAGTAAGTGAGCCTGAGAGAATATCATCACCACAACCACGAGAACATTTTCGCTAGACACATCGCATACATGTACATTATCACTAGTTTCAAAAGAAGTAATAGTGATCATCATCATCATGCGTATAGGTATATTCATTTGGTAGAAAGTCGTAGAAGAATGCACACGGTGTGTTATTTTCATAGATGAAAGAAAAGCTCTGTGTAAAATGCTTTCCTGAGGTTGAAGAGGATTTTTTTTACTTATGCACACACACGGCGGCCACGACACACGAGATTGATGACATGGGGTACATTGATGTAGAATAGAAGAAACCACGAGGACATCCTGTCTGCTGTCTTTTTGGTTGCACAACGTGCAATTTGGCTGGTATAAGTATAAAGGGGCGAGCTAGCTAGAAGGACAGAAAGCCTACTGGTTTTATTATATACCAAGTCACTCTAAGAAAGAAAACTGATGCGTTTCATTCTGAGTCTTTTTCAAATGCCAATAAAATGGATTCAAAAGTGGGTTTCTCCAATAATAGTAGTTTTGTGTGGCCTGAGCCATAATGTAGCAAGCAGGCATTAGGCGTGGTGCTACAGTTATTGTTACCTCCACTTCCGGCTCCCTATGTGGAGTCGAAATAGTGTTTTTATGAGACTGAATTGACTTGGCAGAATGGGTGAGTAGAAGGTAAAGTGGAATGGCTGACTTGTTGGGTTTCAAGTAGGACCTTAGTACCTAGTGTAATGGCTATGTTTCTGTTAAGTATAGTGTTTTGAATAATTCATAAATATTTCATCATTTTCATGATGATACGACGACAGGCACAGGGCAACGAATGATAACGTCGTCACGAAGCTGGTGTTGCCATTACTGACGTTGATGTTGTTGTTGGTTGGGTGAAAATTATGATTTTGAGCATGTTGATGTTTTCATATTAGTTCATCCATGTCAAAATTGTCGCTGTGGCAGAGAGCCCAGTACCACTGTAGATGTGCCATGGTTGACGTGATAGTTTGTCTTATGCAAGCCCTCAAAATTATTAATTTCCTGTTTTTAGCTTGTCCATTTGAAGTAGAAGCTAGAGTTCCATACTAATAATAATAAGCAGCTCCTGTGGTACAAAATCTTCATATATAAATTACCATCTTCTTACGTACTTGCCTACAAGGGGATGCAGATTTATTTAAATAGAACGTTGAGAAGGAGGGACTTCTGGTGGTGTGTGTGATATTGCCTGGTGTCTGTCTGCCTGTAAGGCGATGTCATGCCATACAGACGTTGAGTTATGATACAAGGAAGGAAATGAATGTTTGGGATTTCCTTTTTGAAAGGCTTTTGGTAGCCTTTTTGCGAAAACATGGAAAAAGGGTGGGAGAGAGAACGAGATGGAATAATATGGAATACTCTTGGTTTGCTCCCACTTCGCAATTCCATCAAAGGAGTCAGCAAGCAACATACTCAAGAACAACAGAGGCAGTTCAACTAAGGCATTCTTCATGGTCATTCTTGTGACTACAGCAATTTGCAATTTTTTGTCGAATTTTCACGGTGACACGGTAGAATTGAAACTATGGTTTCTACAGGAAGAACAATATCAAGAAGTAGAATAGAATCGGCTTCATGGAGTTGTCAAGAGGATTTTTCAATGGAAACTAGAGAACGGGAGCGGTGAAATGGGCCGAAATGAAAATCGAGCTTACTTCCTCCTACTTCTTTTCCTTGTCTGCTGCGTTTTCTAGTGGCTCCTGCTAAACTTGACGGTGCTGAATGGCTTGGTTATATTTAAGTGTCTGCAAATTTCAACATTAATATATTATGCATATCCTCTGTCTCCTTTCTACAGCGTATACCTACGATCTAAGAGAAATTACGGTTGTTGTTGATGGTACTCAAGGTATCAAATTTACCAAATTTACTACCTTTTTCGCCACACACAGAGACAAGACGCAAGCACATCTAGATGCTTCTCAACGTTAAGGGATATAAGGAATATTTATGCATTAACTTTTTAAAAAACATTGAAACCACTCAAGTTGTTGATGAGTGTTGATTGTTCTGTTGGTGAGGATGTGATGTGACGCACACGTATAACCTATTTTACATATTAAATAATGTGCTGACTTTGTTTCAAGTAAACGTAAACACATTGACACACCGGAAATTTAATGAAAATCTTTTGGCATTTCCTTCTTTTTAAATTAGGAAACGTATCCGTTAACAGTTTCATGTGTCCCAATAATACTGCAAAGACTATATATTATGCATTTGTATCTTCTTAGAACGTGTAAAAATAAAATGCTTGTTCGATGACAAGAGATGAATGTGTGGCTGCTTCAATGCATATATTATAAGCTGTTGCATTATTGAAAAGAATAGTAATTTTTGGCTGAAATAACTTACGCGTTAATGTAATATAGATGGAAAGACTATTAGGTAAAATTTTTAGAAATTTTAGTTGTTTGCTCCTTCTTGATAGTTTTCATTAATAATTTCACTATTATCAATAGGGCAGCTACTATGCAATATGACGCACTCAAATTGTCATTGTACAGCTTCTCCTATCTGAATCTAAAAAGGGTCATGTTCTGTAAGAGCAAGTACGCTAGAAAGCAACAAAGGCTGACCCCTTACGATAGTGGTTTTTCGTTTTTTCCTGCATTTAATGCAATGTTTGCTCACATTTCTTGCAACTTCTTTTTTATCTTTTTTATGCAACTGTGGCCATTCGCCATTGTAAAAGATTATTTGGATAGACAATAGATCTCTCACTTCCCTCGTGTATCACTGCAGATGCTCTGCTTTACTTTCTCTTTTCTTCTAGTTTCTCTGCTATTTCCAAACATGAATGTTTCCTTGCTCCGTCTGGATTTCTCTTCATGACTTGCTTTTATACTTCTTTGTGGCTCGTTATTGGAAAAAAGTGATGTATGGCTTGGGTCAGAGTTTTTTCACCACTTGAAATTATATTAAACCTAAAACCATAGCATGGTTGCCAAATACAGGGAACAGAAGATGCTTCCACAATATATTCTCTTCAGTTCTATAGCTTGCTATATGATATGTCTGCAAACATTTTGCATCATTAGGACCCAACACTTATGCTGAATAAACGTGTTAGTGGTGGCGACGACGACGACAGTTGTGGTAGAGTAGCAGACGGTTGTTATTTTTAAGGTTTCTGTTCCTCGCTTTTCCACCACCACCACCACCACCACTTCTTAATAATCATGCAATATGAAATGATACTCACATTCTTACCAATATCTACATAGTCAGCACAGAATATCATGTTCTATTATGCATTGGATGGTGTGTAGGTATCTGCCGAATGATATATGCTAAAATAGTTTTTTTATTACGATAAAAAATGACTGGTCTCGTTTTGACGTTTTTCCTCTCTCCTGATACTCCACACTTCTCAACATGTCATAAAATATTCTTTCCTTCTGGTTTAACTAATGGGAGAAAAAAGAGGAGGCAGTGAGAGACGAGGACAAAGAAAATGGTTGAAAATACAAGAGACATTGGGGTGGTGATAGAAACAGCATTCATGCTAAAGTCAAGTCCGGTTGAACCAGCTGTACTGTATGGGTTTTACCATAATCAGAGATTTGATTAAGAAGGTGATTTTTTCTAGACAAGACATATATGCCATATGATTCCTCTAGCCATATTGAGGCACGGATAGCGTCCCTCTTCCAACTGCACCAGTACTTGTAATAAAAGAATAGTTTGAATCTCAAGATATGACAGGATGTGCTCACACACACAAAAATTCTAATATTAGATCAATTCATATTGAATCGTCTGTTTTTGTCACTGTTTCCTACAAGAGTTGAAGCTCCAAAATATGTAATATAATGCATAGGAGACATTCCTTGTCACTGACTGCTTTAAAAAAACACTGACGAACTTATGATTACAATTCAAAATGTGTGGTCATGATAGTTTTTAGGGTGTAAAAAAGTCGGAACCCAAATCATTGTAGTAATGTATTTGTACATGCTCCGTTGGTTTTAGTTTCATCATTTGGTTCGTGACAAGTGTTAGCGCGTTGTCAGAGAGAAGAAGCTTTTCTCTACTTACGCACAAAGCATGCAATTGTATTCAGTTTTGTTTCATTCTCTCGTAATCATAACTGAGTCTCGCTACAAACACATATCCGCTTGTGAAAGTCACCATCCAAATTCAGCAGTGGTTAGAAGTAGCCAATGCTACTTCTTTTAGGCACTTGTAAGACTTCTCAAGTGTCGCTTTCTTCCCACTTTCTACTTAATATGTAATCGCAAGTGTATCACAATGGTGGTGAGGACGATGACTGCTGTTGGTGATGGTGACTGGTTTAAATTTTCTGGATCCGTGACATTACTTGCCATACTGATGTTATTTCTTGCTTCGACTTGACTATACGCATATTATTGTCTGCATTCTCTATATTGTGGATAGAATAAAGGGTAAACAAAGCATGCATGTTCTCAATATCGTACTTTTTTCTTGATAGTAGTAGTACATCATACGTTCGCACCTTTTTTGATACTGTTTGAATTCCCTAATTCGCTACAAATTGAAACCAAAACTGAAGCAAGGAAGCGAGTGCATGCGAATGTAGGGTTACTTACCCTGTTACTATAGTATACATGCTTTCCCGTGGTTTCACATTGCTATGATAATAATTTTGGACAAAAGGGGAAAACACAAAGTTAAATCTAGAGTTTTGTTTGATAATGCATAAGTTTATGAAATGAGGATGGTACTTTGCAACTTTAAAAATTTCAACGAACTCAAAATATCTGCAAATATCTTTAATGCAATTTTATTCCAAATCAATCAACCTGTTAAAAATTGAGGGAGGTTGCGTGATCAACATAAAAATCGATATTACTTTTATCCTTTGATAGTACTTACTTCTTAATAGGTACAAATGTATTTTTGCCCATGTTTCGATTTGATAGAGATTTTTTTCATGCATCTTCATAGTGAACTCTTTCTTACTCAAAGATGTTTCTACTTTATTGCTTAAGACAACAAAACCATCGCATCAAAAAGCTGAGTCGGAGCAAAGTCTCAATTGCCATATTATCACGTGTGCGTATTGTGTATGCGTTATCACTATCCCAGTTATAAAAGAGCCAGTTTATGTGTACCAGAAGTAAAGGAAATATCTTTGTATATGTACATAGGTAGTTATTTCCGAGCCAACAAAAATATGATTGGACTTTTCACCACAAACAACACAAAATAGTGGTGAATCATATACATTATGTATAGGAAAATAAATGAGCACTACGTCACTAGAGAAACCGCAACCTTGCATTTTTCGGCTGTTTTATTTGTCATGCTATCACCACCACCGTCGTCGAGAAATTGTAGACATCAAAATGATAAAACTATAGAATCTAAGCAGTGTAATGGGTTACACGCATAAGCCTTTTTTATGTAGAAATCTGTAGCAATGTAAAATGTGTCTATTGTTCTTTCCGTTGAGCATCATCAGCAAGGATTCATCATCATACCATATTGCACGACATTTAAAATTTATCTAAAGGACTTCGAAATGATTTTTTGTTATGCTATTTAGTTGCCTTTTGTTCCGTTGAACAATCAAATGAGGAGGGAATCAGTAAAACGTGTTTTCTCTATTGTAACACTATATTTTTGTCCTTGTTTGGAAAATCATCACGATGATGATGATGAGATGATGGCCAGGACCACCATCACTGTTGGATGAGCATTAATTTTTAAAATAACGTATCAAACCGTTTCATGTCCACCACTTTACCAGCCTTTGGCAATTGAAAGAAACCAACTTGAGATAAATTGTATTTCTCTCGTTTTGGAAGAATAATTAATTATTGCATGCTTTCTGGCAGGTTAATATGGTCATTGACTAATTAAAGCTTCCAAATTTGCTATAAAGTGTGGTACAAGATAATTTGATGCTTTCAATGAGTGTGCATGACTCTTTAAGATACCAAAAAAAGGAAACTTATTTGCGACTAAAGTACTACAAATGTTTTCACCTACATTTCTTTACCATAATTAATAATATCATGTCTTTTTTTTGCTTAATTTTCAGATGTACGATTCGTGGCGCTTGTCGAAAGGCTCAAGCAAGCTCGCCAAGATGGCTGGCATTTGGATCAGGTCAAGAGTGTATCAGTTTCGAAAGAGCCCAACCCGATCGGCTTCCAATCAATCAAATGGGAACGGTAAGAAGAAAAGTTTTTCTGTCTCATCTGTTTGCTTTCTGCTCCTTTTTGAATATGATTTGATAGATCATAAATAGTAAAAAATTATCTCAATAGCAATAATATTTTAATACAAGAAAATAAACTTTTCCTCTCAATAACTCGTACTTTGTTGTATTTGGGCTACGTCACAAACGTCAAATGTACTTTGTAAGTATCTCACTCCTCAAGTAATTCTCTGCTAAAAAGAAGGCTCTTCTTCAATGCTTGATTGCACTGCTGCACTCATAAAAGCAAAAAATATGTATACAGAGTCAAAAGCATCTTTCATCTTTTTCTTCGGAACTGTACAAGTTTCTGCTTTCATTTCATATCAAGATACGAACTAGAGTCACAGCTACTGAATTTCTAAAGAAAAACAAACCCAGCGATGCCTTTTGTACCTTTGCTTTTTATTGCTATAAAATACTTGGTAAGAACAATACAGATCATACCTAGATACAATTTATTCCCCTTATACAGCATCCAATAGATAAAGAATAATCTCAGAAAAAGTTTTTCTTGCTGTTGGAATAGAGAAAATGTTATTTCATATAAAGACATGAAGGAGACGTGTGCATATATGCTTATACTATTTGTTTAGCGGCAGAAAAAAAGCTTGGTAATATAGAAATAGTTTTCTTGGTACATTAAATAATGGTGTAATTGCGAGTTGTATTATTTGAGAGGTACCCTGCCGAAATTACGGACATTTCATCAGAATGCAACGACTGAGTGAGAGTTTACTTAACACACGTGTAGAAAAGTGGTTCTAGTGCCCTCTTTTGTCCTCTCGCTTTCTTCTTCATTATTTTTAGGATCGATTGGAGATTCTTTTATTTCCCCTCGTCTTCTGTTTCATCATGCTCGCATTTTTGCTGTCTTCTCTCTGTCATCTGTCTGTTTTTATATTCTTGTGTGTGTACGTTCTGTTTGATTACCTCGTTTACTAGCTATTCTGAGTTATTAAAGTCAAAGGAAGAAGATGACAAAGGTACTAGCACGATTATTGACTGATCTAACTGCTCCTTTAGGAGTCACATTTCTCTCAAGCGATCCGACCGTTGATCCCATGAGTCGATAAAAAAAATTTCCCCCATTAACTCCTTTCTTTTTTGTCAGCCAATAGTCTGAAAAAAGTACGTAACACGGAAACTGAAGACGAGCAAAGGAGAACGTAAAAATAATACGCAACTTACATGTAGCATTTAATGGAGAGGGAATGTGCTCCAAAAAGCAGATCCAGCAAGATAGAGGGAGACGAGATAGTGGAAACCAACCACCCAGTGCTGACCATAAGTTTACGGAATCTGTTTATATTCTGTGAATGCGTCTGTGACTCTGTTTTTACAGCTGCTCATTCATTGCTGGTTAGGCATGGGTCACTTAATCTCTAGGCCTTATAGTCGCCGTTGGGAGAAAAAAAAGAAGAACACATAAAATACTTGAACTCATTGTGAGAGAGAAAAGCAATGGCTGTTCTTCCCAGAAAAACGACTTAAGGACAAGCCGACAAGCTTTCTCTCATATGTCAACACATGCGTACAGTAACAGTATTGTGTCTCATATAGTAAATACATATAAGCTATTTTCTACTATGACCAGAAAATAAGTTTTCGTTAACTTGTTAACTTTCCTCCTTAATGTATGAGAATTTTTCTAAAGTAAAAGATAAGATAGATAGATAAGTAAGATAGATTGACTTTTTTTATTCATACAGTTTGGTACACATTTCATTTTCTTTGACCATCATTTTATTGGATTGAAAGATATACTGTACGAATTCTAAGATTAAATCATGTTAGCAAATCAATTAGTTAATTTTTTTGTGAAAAGCTGATTTTACAGGTAAAATGAAATGTATTGAAACAGGTTTGATACTTTTATTGTTGCATTATAAAATCAATTTTTCTTGATTCCCCGTCGCTTGGTTGCATGTTGTTCGCATTTTTATTTTAAAAAAAGCTTGCACTCCTTTCACAATGAAAAGTAAATCTATTGCCGCTGTCGTCGGTGTTGTCGCATTAACACAAGTACAAGGTGCTTTTCATATTTTGAAGGGGAATGACAAGGATTTATGTTGTGACAACATTCATTACTTCAAATACAACCACGGGATGTAATTTTTTTCTCTAAAAATGTCCTCTTCTCTTCGTTTCCTGAAATGCATTTGTAATAGCAAAATAAATATATGGTTTTAACTTTATATCCTTTTTCTCCTTGTTCTCGTAGCATATATCATCTTGATGTTTGATTTTATTCATGTACTAACATAATGATTGGCTCTTGTATCGCTTGCCCAAACTTCCTTTTGTTAATGCTATACCAGCACCAGTGCAAAGATAGGCAAGTTCTAGAATCACTAGCAATACAAGTACCTGTCACAAAAAATGTACCTGAGACCGACGAAAAATAAGAGTAAAGGTGACTTTTTTACCCAGTCTCTCTGACTTCTTCTCTTTGCTTGGCATAATGACAGAGAGCAAGTTTTTTCTCTCTTCCAAAAATCGAGCTGTCGACTACTTTCAAGCAATTTTCGGACTTGTTTTCTGATGTAGTACTGGTGTTGCTACTGATGATGAACAGAGCTCAATCGAGCGTTACCAAACGTTGAGATGTGTGTGACAGAGTGAGGAGGATTTTCAAAGGCGTTCAAGTCATGAGGAGTGGGGAGAAAGAGAGGGAGAGGTAGACAGACGAAGACAAGAAGGATCTTTTTGCATAGCAGAAACGCATGAATATGCTCGTGTGTGTATGTAACCAACCACCATGATCATCATGATCATCATCTTCGCGTCACATCATTGCATCTTGTATTATTAGTCACTGACGACGACGGTGAAGCAATTGTAAAGAAAAAAGTGTGTTATATCATTGTCCTGATGTCAACACTGCTAGCCGGTTTTGAGAGAAGAAAGGAAAGAGGGAGGAAAAGCAGCAGTAAAAGAAGAGAAAAAAATAGTCGAGGAGAACCTCCTAATTTTTCATGAGTTGACGCTCACAAGTGATCGTTGACGTTGACATTTTCGATTATGCGTGAGAATGTCATATGCATAGAAGAAACGGATAACTTGGCGGTATTTGGTAGGAGTACAAAACATTTGAAAAAAAATCGGTATAAGTGCATATGCATATTGCATTATACTTGAGAAGTGAATGTACTGTAAAAAGAAAAGAAAAGAATTGTGTGCGCACTGCTGCGTTTCAAAAACCTTTAAAGGATTTAGCATGTGTGCATACCTATGAGTTTTTCTTCTTGTTCCGTCTTCACCGACGAATATGGAATCGGTGTGCGAGTAGCAAAAATGGAGAATTTTTTTTAGAGACATATTATGCGAGCATTGATACTGAGGGTGCAAGTACTTTTATTGTGTGTACGTTGTTGGGAAAAGCTTTACACCTTTTTATTTCCTTCTCCACCGCCACCACCACACGTCACGGATAATTGACTGGTACACTTTTCTTCCAATATAGTTTATTCAGTTATGCATTCATAGCCAAATGTATTGAAAAATGACACTCTCAAGGGAAAGTAGCCACTGGTGATATACGCATCATATACCAATACGTGTTTCAATGTGATCCAAGCAGTCATGGAGTCATGAATGCATACCATAAAATTTTAACAGCAAAGGCTGGTGAGCTTAAAGGGATTTCTTCTGTTGTACAAAATACAAGGAGTACATAATCACGCACAGGATTATTTACGGATTATTACCATACTCATCGGGGTACGCATAATACATGTGTAAAAAATCCATCTAGAAAGTTGAGATTTTCTTTCTATACTGAAGTCTGCTGAAGAGAAGAGACTCATGCGATTCCAATTTACATTTTTAGGAGAAGAGTGAATTGACGGATAGCAATGTAAATTGGATTGTCATTATCATCTAGTATTCAAGTGGGTTGGTAAGTCATTGCATTAAATGATTGCCATGTGGCGCAATGCACCTTAAAGAAAGTGGATATAATCATTTCCTTTAGTACATTGTAATTTATACATTCTCTTTACAGGAGGTTGATGATGGTGTACATATCACTGGTTGAACTAAGCACGCCCCCTTCTTATTTCATTACCCTGAATTAATAATAAGCATGTCATTTTCTAGTGTCATTCACCAGCGTAACTAGGACTTGAAACAATGAATTAAGCACACATGCACTTGTACAATAACGAGTAAAGTATGTAATAACAGCACATTGACATCATTCCGGTGTGCGTACCTTATTTGGATGAATTTGATGTTTCAGTTTAGGCACAAAACATGTACTACACTTTCTATTTTACTTTAGCCTTTATTAAACGCTTAAGTGGAGTTGTCCAAGAAGCCAATATTATTGACTACTGGCATGTCGGTTTTTTCCCTGAAACCAAAATAAACACAAATGTGTAGATGTTAGGCAAGTAATAAGTATAGTTACTTCAATCTGTATATTAATAGTATAGGATTGTTATCATTATTATAATCCCAGCATATCAAGGCACACAATTTGCCCTAGTGAAGTACTTGAATGCATGTTTACATTATTAAGTTGAATTGCTGAAATAAAGAGGGAATGTGGACGGGACAAAGAAAATGAATTATCCGTTATCCATTATTATCATTACTACTATTTCTACCACCATTATTGTTATTATACTTTTGCGCTTTATTCTAATCTGCCTGCTCTCTGGTTATACTTACACACTCATTCCTCTAGGGCATATTCAAAGTGTCAGGCGATTCGGCATTTTCTCAAGGAATGACTGTTAGAGCTGAAACTTTTTCTCCATAAAAGGTAGCAGCAGGTATCGTGGAGCAATGTTATTATCGAGTAAAAAGCTTTTCCTTTAAGTTGATATGCACCACGGTACCGCAACCACCGCCGATTCCATGTAATATTCTCATTTTCTCAACTAGGTAATGGGGGAAGAGGAAACATGGTGTTGTATCAAATCTCAATTTCACATTGTATTACTCACTTTTGCTCTCTGGCTTTTCTTTCTCTTTCTACTGTATTGAGTATTGTTGAGAAAAGGGAGGAAAAAATATCATGAAGAATTAAAGGCGTACCTTGTTTTCTTTTTCGTTCTGTTTATATCTCTAGTCCGGTAATCTGCAGAGTATAAGATTTTACACACACACACACATTAGAAATTAGAAAGTTGAAAATGTATATTTACTTACCTTACACAATATCTATGGTGAGGAATTAAACCTCATTATTTACAGGTATTTAATTGACTCCGTTTGGTATGGTTTATTGTTCTTTCTGTTTCCTCGCAGTTACCGATTATTATATTGTTTATCTCGATCTCGCACCAATTTTAAAGATTTATTTTGTTTATTTATTATATTTTGCCTGAAATAATTTTGTTCTTTACCCTAAGCACTCTAGAAAATTAAATAACTTACCAGGGTTCTTTCAGTTATTATCAGAGAGAAACACGCATGGCAAATACGTTTACAAAGAGCACACAATCATAAAACCTGCAAAAATTGCAAGTGAAGGTGGATATGATGACGCCATTATTAGCAAAGGACAAATCCGCTCATACTATAATTTTGTCTGTTGGTAGGTCGGTAATTGCTAGCTCCAGAAAACTAGGAAATTGTGGAACAAAATATTTAAACAGTGGAATAAAGCTTGTTGCATATCATTCGAAAGGTGTGACATTCAAAGTAAAAGTTTTTACGGAAATGGCGATTTAAAACAGAGAATAGAAAGTTGTTTGGTTCAATTTTGTAATGGACTATCGATTCGTCAGTTTGCCATGCGTTAACTTGCTGGATTTATTAATATCAAAAAATGAATGCACTTTCGCTACAAACATGCCACTTGAGAGCTGGTTGTGGATGATGGCAATACTTTTGTTATCTCTGCATTCTCTTCACACCACCAAGAATAACGGGAGACTTGCCAGTAAAACAGAGATAGACAAAAATAAATGTGTAAATAACCTAGCTTATTTATTTTATGCATCGACTTGTCAACTTTTACTTTCAATTTTACCAGGCTTCCCTCATACTTAAAAAAGCTTACATTTAAAGAGGAAATATGTATGAGAAAATTTATGTTTTTTGATGGATTGAAAATCTAATGCGATGATTTTCTATTAGCATGCATACATATTATGCGTCAACAGTAAATATTAAATTCTATGCAAACATTGCTGTAGTTGGCCAAGTAAGGTTTCTTGGCGGCAGGAGTGGAGTCGAGATGGTGGTGTTTTTGAGATATTGCACCCTCTAATTCAAAAAGCGAATTTTTCAAACAGGCATGAGTAGAGTATAGAGGGGGAAATGATTATAAATATTTTACTTTCTTTTCTCCACACACACACTCTGTCTATCTTCTATATATCTATACTGGGGTTTTGTTTACCTTTACTACTCCGTGGTATATGTAAATAAATATTGTGTGCTGTTGGTTGTTGTAAAAAGTGCACTCTCTCACTTTTACACACTCACCAAAGACGGAACAACAGCAGCAGCAGCAGTGATGCTAGAGGTAGCTCCTACTACTACAACAACAACAGACGATAATAAATCTATCCGGAAAGGAAATCAGTGACAGCGAGTGAGTAAATAAAATATGCATTAATCGACGGGGAGGGAAAGAAAAGCAGCTCTTGTTATAAATGTATCCTGGGTAGTGCTTCTTGTAACAAGGAATAGGACACAGGGCTATGTTGGCTAACTCCATATCTATCGGTTCCCCTTCTTCCTCCAACTCTTTCTCTGGATATTATTCTTTTTCCAGAGAAGAAGGAATAGGAAGAGAGGAGCATATAATGTAGCACACATAAGTGCAATGTGCATATTGCTTGTGTATCTATGTAATCATAGTAATGATAAGCCTGATAATATGTTGTACTTATATGCACCTCTGTACTTGTGCACCAGACATGTAAGAAAGTGCGAGTGTAACTTTTCCGTCACCACCGACACTTTTCAGTGTCATGTTTTTACTTTTTGTGCACACCACCACTGCCGCCGACAACACCAGCACCACTCGTCGTCGTGGTTCCATTAGGCGAGAATTATTGTTATTATTATTATTGTGTGGCAATAGGTACCTACTTTATATGTGCGTATAGAAAAGGTGATAGCAGAAAAACTACTTTTAAAACTATGTCATAACATAGAGGTAAAAAATGATGGCAAATGCATTTATAATGTTAGGCTATACAGCTTCCATTAATAATCCAAGCGCTTGTAGTACGTCTTATAAGTAGTTCCCTGATAGTACATAATATATTTTTATTATATCGGTTTGCATTGCTCGCATAATATATTTCTCTTGTACACTTTTCATGAAATTTGATACCGTTGAACAGGAACAAGAGCAAAAGAGAAAATCAGTCACCTGCTACAATTGGAAACATAATATAATATGTTTTTTTCACCGAGAAAGTTTTTTTGTGTCCTTTAATATGGCTCATTGGCTATGTTCAATTTCAATGCTACGTTTTTACGTGTTCGTGCTCCAACGAAAACATGCACTTGTTTCCTCAGGGAATTAGGAAAATAATAAGTAACGCATACGCATAAATAAACACACGATTTCTGCAACAAAAACACACTATGTGTATTTGGTATGCAGCAGCATTGATATATGGTATAGTTATAATTAACCTTATTATTATTACACCTTTTATTACCCTTCAACGAGTTTTGTTTTCTGGTACTACGTGATGCTTCACACTGTCGCACCCTCATCATCTCATTTCCGTATATTATGCAGTGGTAGAGCAGTAACCAAGAAAAGTCAACACATAATGTATTCTATATGTAAAATCATCTCTTCCTGTTGTGTTTATATTCTCCTTCCAATCATCTCTCGTCTCCACTTGTATGGCTGTCGGGTGACAGATGGGGGAAAAGTAAGGGAAAACGTTTTTCGGCTTCATCACTTTCTGACTTGATCGCTATGTAGTATCTTGCATCGCCTAAAAGACAATAATACACAGCACACGAGTCGATCAAAATGATGAAGTATTTTGAGCACACAAACGTCTCAAATATGTAGAAATGCAAATGACATTAAATTGAAAAATGAATGGAAAACCGAAAAAAACACATAGTGAAACGTGCAAGTAGAAAACATTACTCTATGCACATATAATTACAATTGTTTGCTGTAGCAATTGATTCAGAGAATAAAAAAGAATATTGGATTCATTGTTTAAATATTCGGAAGCAGATCGGGTGTGCACATTAGTTCAGGGATTGTCGTTGGTAGGTAGGTCTACGCCCAAGAAAACTGACGTTTTCACTACTGTGCACTTGATGGGTTTCCAACTTTTTTTTCGTGTGGTAGAGTTGGAAATGAAGAAAAAATTGAAGAAACTCAGATTCCCAACAATATTGTTTTTGTCTTGGATTTTGCTACTGTAAATAAAGATGACGTACTTTAGAGGCATTCTCGTCCCTTCTCTTTTATTTTTGGAAAGTTCCCCATTTAACTTTATTTTCTTTGCATAATAGAGTTTACAGAAGAAACGGTAAGAAAAACAAGTTGGCTTTTTCCATGCTAAGAAGTTATTTTTCTTTTCTTTTTTTTTTGCTAAGTGAAAAAGGCGAACATAATGTCATATGTGTGTGTGTGTGCGTCTGTGTGTCTTGGAAACTCTGACACATGACATGACATTATACGCTCATGCATGTGTTCTGTGTAGTGTATGGGTCGACCTCAATAATCTACTACACTGCTCACTTACTAAGATGAAAAACGCACTCATATAAAAACGTTCATGAGTATTTTCCCCAAAAAAAGAAGAGGTATTTTTTACGACGACGAAACAATCACAACTGGGTTTTCTCGTGGTAGGTGGTCCTCTAGGTCTTGCAAAATTAATATTTAAGTACAATGAGCCGCTGCGATGATGTTGGACAGAGAGACAGTCAAGAGAGTAAAAGGCGCACTGTTTCACATTACTTATTATTTTGCTTGCATCATTTTGACTATAGCATTGAAAGAAAAAATATTAATGTTTGTACGAATGCCTACTAACAAAAGAATAAAAAATGAAAGAAACTTTAGTAAACTTGCCATTATAACATATTTTCGTATGATAGGTAAAGTAACGCAAAACAAAACACAAACTTTACATTTAATTTCTTGGGCACATTGGTAAGAATATTTGCAATTTATTTATTTACCCTTTTAAAACTTTTTTTTTTCATTTCTCGTTTCTTCAACTCTGTTGGTATCCCGGTCAGTTTGGGTCGGCAAGGCTTTGTGGTAGCTCGCCTAAGCAAAAAAATCATACAGGTACCATATATTGTGTTGTAGATTTTCTTCTCTTGACAGCTGACCGTAAATGACATGGGAATGCACTATGAAATATTCCCTACTTTCTACTACAAACGTTGAATTTAATATTGTTTGCGATAAGGGAAAAAGAAGAAAAAAAGTAGAACGCAATGCATTAGTTTTTCTGCTTTTTTTCTTTCTGACGAGTAAAATATGTTTTTCCGGCTAGAAACACTACTATATCTAAAGTGGAGAAGAGTTTTGAAAGGTAAACAGTGTAATAAAAGTTGACATTAAGTACATTTCTACCTTATTATTAGTCCGAGTATGTAAGTAGGGTAAAAGTATGGAAAGAAGAAAGAAAAAAGGAACAAGTAAGCAAAAGCTTATCATCATCAGGAACTCAGAAAGATGGTTATTCGTTGTGATAAGTAGTGTAATTTTGTGAAGAATCTTCAGTAAGAAATTCTTCCTCGATTATTATCAGTCCTTTTGTTTTTTCCTTGATAATTTTCTCTTCGTGCTACTCTGTCGGCATTGAGGAAATAAAAAAGAAAGTTGTATTTTCTTCTCTATTTCTTCCTCCGTTTTCTTATCTCATTCTTGCTCGTTTACAAAAAAGTTGAGATGAAAAGGTTACTAGTTGGAAACAAATAGAACAAGCTAATCGCAGTATCTCACTCTACCGCTATGCCTCGACCGCCACCATCTTGCCGCCAACGTCAAAATGAAGATGAAGGTGAATGAAAGTAGAATTTGTAGGTAGCCAAAAAATATTATGGAACCATATTAAAATAAGTTTATATAGTTGTTAAAATAATTTCAGTATGAAAATATACTGGAGAAAGAGGTTTTCTAGACTGTGAGCTCTGTGTGTGGGTTGGCACGTTACTTGCAAAAGTTGTAATTCCTTGATCATGAATACGTGTCTCGTTCATCTCTTTCTCTATGTGTCAACAGCGATTCCTATTATCTTACTGTAGAAACAATTATATTGAACATTTGATCCCAGATGAAAGACATATTTTTCCTTTCTGCTGCTCTATCTCTTTCCCAGAGACTTCAACTTCCTCTGATAGCAAACTAATATTATTAAGCTTGATATTGCCTCATTCTCCTTCAAGCATGGTTATCCTTGGCAGAGATATAAATAGCCATGGACATGTTTTAACGTTTCGTGCTGCCCTGTAGTAGTCTCTGTATAACATCTCGTAAAAATACAATAGTACCAACATAAAGCAATTGGCTGAAAAGTACGAAACGCGTTTATAGGAACTCTCTGTAGTCCTAGCAGCCCAGTGTCTATTTTTCGAAGTCGCTTACTACCACGGGTCACTAGAATGGCAGCCGCAGGCAGGCAGCACACTAGTCAGACAGAGAAATGTCTGTCGGAACAAGGTCGGTATGTTAAAGGAAGAATGTAATTACATGAATCTGATATCTCGGCTTGTCTTCTACGTACTACTAAAAAAAGAAGAGAAGATGAAAAAAGAGATTCAACGCATTTATTCCAAGATTCTCACATTTGACAAGGAGTACGCAGTGATAGTATTAGTCGTGGTTGTAGTAGTTTTTTTTTGCTTACCCACTGCATTTTTTTCTTCGTCCATTTTCTGTCTTTGTCTTATGTCTCTGTCATTGTTTCTTGGCAAATCTGGTGATTTTTAGTTGTGTGTAGTAGCAAAGTAGGCAAGGGCTACTTTTCTGAGGCTGGTTAAAAAGCCGAATAGAAAACTATCATGTTTGGTACAGTGGAATACTAGTTTTCTACTCGTTATTGAGTTACTCAATTCCTCAACTAATATCAGATTTGACCTGGTCCGTTTTATGAACTTTAGTGACATTGCTCAAAGGAAATGTCACGACTTTTGTAGTGTTTTACTAGCTTTTTCTCAGCTAATAAATAGATACTGATGTTATTATATTAAAAAACTCAGCCCTTGTCTTGACAGTTATCGACTTGGAAGGTTGACTTGTCTTTGTAAAACGAATGTGTGAAATAAAAAATAGGTACAAACTGCAAATGAAATGAAAGGATCGACTTTCTTGTCGGGCACGGCGATGAGGATGATTCATGCTTTTTCCCAATCAATATACAAGAAGTTCAGAAAACCTGACTGGTGGCAGCTCTTAATTGAGCACAGTATTATGTGCATACGAAGAGGCAGAGCGTCACAGTTCAAACCATCATGCATACTTTTGATATTGATAGCGTTGCATTAAACAACGTCATAAAGTCATTAAAGTCTACATGCATAATATACTGACATAGTGATATGCAAGCATAAGCATTAATATTTATAAAGTTTTATGTCGTGTCCTTTTTACTTTTGAGTTTTTCGCTCCCTTTGATATTGGTCCTGTCGTAATGAATCTGCTGCATGCAAACTAGTCCGCCACCGCCACCACTGCTGTGATCACCAGTTAAGCCTCACTTTTGTTCCTTGTCACAAAGTCACGGTGAGAGGGAGCGACTGAGAGTGAGTGAAAGAGAAAGATGGAGAGAAGGGATCAAATCAGATTGCAAATCACGTTTTGGCATGCTGTTGCTGCTGCTGCTTTGAACTAATACCAATGCTTTCTAATACGTTTCCCATTTCCCCTCTCGTTTCACATGTTTTTTTTATCATATTTTCTTTCGAAAGAGGTGGAGAATAAGTGAAATATTTTTGGGGTCGGTGTACAAAACAACATTGTATAATAGTACACAAAAATATTTTTTACCCCATATTCATCATGATCATCGACATCACTCATTGCAAACTTTCATGTACACTTGCCACATGCATGGATATATTCACCTGTCGAACTATTTTTCATAAAAAAAAGAGAAACACGTAATATTATATGCTTTATATTACGTTACCGTGTCCACGTAATGTATACTTTTACTCATGACGACGAGGAAGCAGTGAAGTTGTTGGTGTTATTTTTTAGCTGTGTGCGCAAAAGGTGCAATCAAAAGGCAAATACTCAACGGGATAGGGAGGTAATCTACAAATGTAAAGAGACAAAATTACTATATGTTAGCCTTCAATTAGTTTTGCCGTGGCCAAGAAAATGCGTGAAAGAAAGCACGAAAGGTGGCTGCTACCATATATTTTGAACTGGTGTATGTGCCTATATGTAATGTGCATGTAATGTATGCATGCATGTATGGCTGTTAACACCATATGTCAAATAACAACCGTAATTGCAATATAATGTAATAATAAAAGCGCGGCTATTGTTGTCCGTGTGAGTGTGAGAGTAGTCACCTCACCTATCGGACAACCACCAGCAGCAAGTAAGCTCTCAAGTGGCTCAAGCAAGATTTGAACGCCTGATTGTAATCAGAACCATTTCACTGTTTTCATTCCAACTGAGTACTCAGAACATGTATGCTTTATTATATTGCTTTTACCTACCTGTTATAATATTTGTATGAATTCATTCTAGGCATTGGATAAGTGAGTAAATGCATTCCTAATGTAAAAAATACTACTTTTATTATATGAGTTTGTAATGTAATAAGAAAATGTGTTGCTACTCTTGTCGTTCAAGTTATAAAATTGAGTTGCGAAATGTAATTGCCAACTCTGTCTCTCTTTCTCTCATTTGCATAAATATTATATATGTTCTCTCGCAATACAACTGCCTCTCCGTTATTTTTTGTTGTTGAAGCAGACCGTTTAAAGTGTTCGTGTTGACTGCAAGACTATAAGTCAAAAGCGCTCTCTCTCTCTGCAAAATAGATGCCTGGGAAGACTGTATATTGTATATATAGTTGTTTTTTGCAACAACACGCGTTTTTCCAAGTCTTTTCCATGAAACATAAGCAGTGAGAAGCTTTCATTAACCTTTAGCATTATTAATATGCATGCATGCAATAAAGCTTTTCATGCTCACCGACACAATATGTTTATAAGTAAATTAGTTTCAAAGCCATTCCCATGAAGTTATTTTCCGAGAATAATTTTTGCGAAGATGATCACGATAAAATTTTGTTCTGCTAGTCAACAGGAAAAATTAGCAAAAACTTGAACTTCTTAGAAAATGATAATATAATATTAAATTGGTTTTCTCTGAAGATAATTTAGAGTATACGCAACATGAATCTCTTGGCCAAGCAAACCGCAAATACTAACAAACCAGTAGTAGCCAAATGCACACTTCCTTTTCATTAATGTATTTTGCATACAGTATATGATAGTTTTAATTAGAAAATATTTAGTTTTATTCGCAATATCTTTGACTCATTCGAGCTTTTGAAATATTAAAAGTTAAAATGTGTTCTTTTAAAGGGATATCATGCGAGAAAGTAAAATGGAGGTCTACGAAGAAAGTCGGGTATATGTCTCTTTGTTTGTGTATGGCATATATGATCATGTGTATATAGAAAATTAAATGGGTAAGGCTTATACGTGAAAGAAGAGCAAACAAGTTTGTAATATCCCGTGTCTGTTTTCTTTCTTCTTTAATTTCCTCATCTGCTTTCCATTAAGGGGGAGAAACAGGCCAAGAGAGAGTAGAGAAAGAGTGTGAGAGGAAGCACAAAGAGAATAAGAAATTACATTAGTTGATGCTGGTGATGATGATGATGAAGCTGTAAATTTGTATGATCTCATTCTCCATTAAGCTATCATATTCTTTAATAAACTATACGCTCCTGTTGTGAAGCTGTAGTAGTAGGATAAGAGGAAGGTGTTCTGGTGTATTTTTTAACCACTGTGCTGCTTTTTCCACTTAACCTGTGGCTCGTTTTTCTCTTTTGTTTAAGAAAATACGGTAGGACAAGTTGTGCATGAGAAAGAAAGCAAACCTGAGCATCTGAGTAAGAGAGTTGGTTGATAGGCATATATGTACATTTAGTGTATGGTGTCAAGTGATAATGCAAGGCAAAGAGGGACTGATTTAAGAGCCAACAATAACCCCTACATTGTTAAGTGCAGTTATGAGAGAAGCTCTTTTCCAATCTAGTCTGCACGTAAATCCTGTTTTATGTTTGTTAATTTAACGACTCACGTCCTCACAACGTTGTTGCTCCCTTCTTCGTATTTTTCTTAATCCTTTTACGTGAGATGAAGAAATCCGTTCTAAAAGGGAAAACTGATCCCTAGTGAACGCGATTCTATGTGTTTTGTGTGTTATTGCAAGGGAAGCGATATGAACGCTTATTTAATCGTAAAAGGATTTTCTGAGAACCACCGTGATTTCCGGTGGTAGCATGATGCGGCCAGGCATAATCTATCCGTACAGTCCAGCTTAGATGAGTTTTGGTTTATGTACATTGCCCACTAAGTTAATTTGCCCCTACACATGTACAAAATATAGTTTAACATTTCTTGATATAGATTTCCCCAAAAACTTTACCTTGTTTTGCGAATTTTGCAACGGTGTATGTGGTTTAACAGTATAAAAAGAAGGAAACTAACCATGTTTTTTTCGATTTCAAATGCAAGAATGAAACTGGAAACTACATAGGAATTTTTTTTCATGCTACTTGGTACGGCTTAAGTAAAAAAGTAGGTTAGCATCTCCCCGAGAACCCATCCTTTGATTGTACATCCTTGAAAACAAACATGCCTTGCCCTACTATTAAAGTCAAAGAAGAAATAGCGTTCCCATAATTAAATTTTCTTTACATTTTTCTGTATTCAAGACAAAAAGTACACAATGACTGACCTTCACTCTTGACTAGTTTTCTACCCTGATTCGTGAAAAAGGAAAATTGACGAGGCATGAAGAAAAAGCTCAAGTGTTTTGCAACTGTGCTAGTTCCCTTTGCTTACGTATATGTTTTTTGACCCATACATAATAAAGAGAAAGGAGAAGTAATTAGAAAGTAGCACCATTTACTTAGAACAATGCCGAGAATGAAACTCTTACTCCAAAGCTAATGCGCAGTGCGTTTAATTGAGGACGGAACGTTTAGCATGGAAAACAAACAATCAAACAAGCTGGCTGATATAAAGCCTTTGATGTTTCATCTTCTTGTTATTTTTTCTTTCATGTCATCACAATACCACTGGCAGAACTGCTCTATCTAGAAAAAAGCTGGTAGGTGCAGCGGTCGAAATAGACATGGTGGTAATGGTTTTAAAGTGACATTAATGGATATAGTTGTAGTAGTAGTTGAAGTAACTAGCAGTAGTGTTCTCTGCTATTACCATTTGCTCGTGGTATGATGGTCTTGATGACGATCATGAGGACGATGATGATCATGCTTGAATCAGTTCATCCTGGTCTGGTCCCTAGTCTCGTTGGCATTGTGTGTGGAAAGTAAAAGAGATGTCGAGTGGTTGGTAGCGTCGGTGTGTTTAGTCTGAGTAGTAGCAGAGAAGTGGTGGTAAGCATTGAAGCAAAGAAAATAGGATTCTCTGGTGGAAGCGTTTACATTCTATTATGGTTTCTGATATGATATGATGAGAGATAGCATCACACTGATGGGATGGCAGTAGCGATAGTCTTTATTCGACTGATATACATAAGGAAAAGCAAGCTTGGCTTGAATATATCCAAGGCATCGTTGTCATAATATCCATGTTGTGTCACATGGAAGAGCTCGTCATTGCTATCATTACCACAAGGCTTCTTTCCAGCATTGTTTCCAAAAAATGAGGATGGTGATCCCGATATGCACTTGATTTTTAACGGCGTATCTCACTACATGGCTTTCCGTTTTCTCTGTCTGGATGATATGTTATCATTGTTGCTGTGGAAGTGAAACAGTATAGTTTAATGATTGCTTTGTTACAGCAACAAAGGTTTCATTTTTCTCGTCTTGAATTCACCACGCTTTCTCAGTAATGCAGCGTAAACTATGCATGTATTTGCTATACCATGCTTTCGAACACCTATTATATTTCATTCATCCAGTAATATTTCTGCGGCCCCCTTCTATATTCAAGAGTGGATCTTGTCGACGACGATGTTTGAAAACAATGAAAAAAACAATCACGCAGATGTTATGGAGTTCAAGTGGTATAAAGTTTCCCTTTCGCACCCGTACAATATCACTCACAAGACTCTTCTACTGTGTTTTACAATGCCTCTTGAGTTAATGATGTTTGGTGATAGAATTCAAAGTGTTATTCATATGACTGCTCACCATCTTGAATGTTGATGACGAAAAAGCATAAAGTACATTACATGCCACTATTCAATTTTACTTATGATTTAACCCATGTCATGTCCACAAGAATGATTTAACTCAAATATTTACAAGATTAAGTAAAAACGTTCAATCATTTTCAGATAACAATTAGTGTTCAAAAGAATACTTTTGACATACTATCAGGACATGTAATTATTAGATGGGTAAACATACCTTGCAGCGATCAAGAAGTAAAAATAAATACGTTTCTCGTTGAGTTTATAGCAACTATAAAGCATATATACATAGTAAGAACTCGGTGTACTTAGAACTGCTGTAAAGAAGAAAGATGCTCTATTGCTGCAACTCAATCCAAACATTTTTTGTTTTCTCAAAATTATGACATGGAAAACGAAAAGGTTATACAAGTGAAACCAAAGGTAGTGAAAGCTGTGAACATTAGCAGAAAGAAATGAGGCCAGTTCACGGAAGGAAACTTGGTGATGACAGTTTTGTTTGCTATTCTATGTTTGATATGCATGGTGAAGGGGTTTACCTGAGAAGTGCCTCATTTTATATTCAAAATTCAGAGGCATATAGCAAGATACGTCTATTATCACGCCATCAGCATTCTCTGCCTACGATAACTTCTTAGAACGTACAGAAACGAAAGTAATCGTCAGTCAGAAATCCTTTGTTTTTAGAATACTTGTCTTCTATAAAGCGTGTAGACACAAAAATGTATAAATGAATGCACATATGAATGCATACTCTTTTAATCAGACATAATATGTCTTGTTGTTGGAGCACAAAACTGGAGACTACAGATGCTCGTTTACGTATATATGGGCAGTTCTACAACATAACATTTTAAAATATACATAGTTATGCATTTTGTACCACTGACATTATTTTATGGTATATCTTCCAACAAAATAATATCTATGTGGGACGTCTAGATCTCTTAATTTTTTCTGAGAAGACCTCAGTAGTGAAAGTAGGAAACACAGCTAAGAACACATCATTGTAAAACATCCACCCACATTTTCATGATAAAAATCTTTTACTGGAGAAATTGTTTCCTTTTCTTACCTAAAGTTGGGAATGATGCCGTTGGAAAAGGTAAACATTGAACATTAAATATTAACTTGACTGTGTCAGAGTACATGCAAGGATGAATATCACTATATAATTTTAACATAATAAAACATAATATGACATTCTCATTCTATTCCCTGGAACTCACAGTTCGTCTTCTTCCTGTCAGGGGGGAACCACACTCACTCAAATAACATAGCTCGTTTCATATTTCACATGAGAAGACAGCAAACGAAAATGATTGTGTGGACATAGCCGTCCTGTCTCAACGCTCGACCAAGCCATTGTTCACAAAGTACAAAAGAAATTAAGAGATTAAAATTTTTAAGCCAAAAAATTTCTGCGAGAGACACCAAGAGTCTCAATGGCCGCCCTTCTAAAAATACACTAAAGCACCAGTGTTGCCATTTTGAGTTTTACTACTGGTGTTGAATTGAAATGTATGTAAAAGAGATGTAATAAGGTAAATTATT
>JAQIXX010002040.1:0-27660 GCA_034700605.1 Willowsia nigromaculata
GACCCTACGTGGGTCCATTAAAACCCGAATTAATACACTTTTACCCACCCAGACAAAAACCCACGTGCCATGCCTGAAAAACTGGATAATGCTTCCCGGCCATGTCGTAAGCTTCATAAAAATGAACGGAGATGGGATCAAATTGCTTTATTCAGCAAAGTCATTCAATATGACTCGTGTCGTTGATACGGCTTTTGTGCAAAAAGGTAACAGATTAAATGAATTGAAAATCTTCGAATCTTTTTATTGTAGTACTAATTAATAGCAGGTAAATGTAATCTCTACCAAACCGGGTGAATCGTATGAATTGCCGCTGCCTATTTAAGTACATTCAACTTTAGTGAACAATTATATTTGTGCAAATGCGCAAGTTTTTAAATGGTCGATAAGCACTCCTAAACTTTACTTGTTGAATATGATTAGGTTGACGGATACTTTGATGAAAATGAAACATGGGACATTTAAAAAGTAATAGTTTTAAGCATATAGTGTTTTTACCTGAATATGACGCAAAGAACTCCGCAGTATTGCCAAGTTGGAGATTTTGCGGTCTTCAAAGGTAGGGAGTTGACTTTTAAGTAATTCGAAGCATTCTTTCAAATGCGCTCGTCTATTCTTCTCTAATTTGTTATGAACTTCCCGTGTGCCTGAATTCCTACTGCTGACACTGCCGTTACTACTGCTGGTACTGCTGCTGTTACTGTTGCTGAAAAGAGAAACACAATCCCGTTATGATAAGCTATTAAATACTATCCTATATGACTTCAGACTAACGAGCATAACTAGAAAGAAAGAAAGATCTAAAGAAAAGTAATTAAATGCGTTATTACCTTTTGGTCCGATTGGTCCCACCATTAAACTCAAGCGTCGGCGACTGGCTCAAACTGTTCACGCGTCTGTAGGAATGGTCAGAAACTTTATAACCATTCACGGATTCAGGTACTCTAGGGATACCCACCGTGTTTCCAATGTTGTTGGTGTTGCCATTAGTTTTCTGGAACGGATGGTGATGCGAAGTTTGGGACATGTAGTGGATCCCATTTGTAATGGTCCCGTGGTGGTTATTGTTGGTGTATCCATTTTGTTGACTTGAAGGTACTATAGCCACGCCTGCTGGACTGTTATTAGGCAAATCTGGGAATCCCTTTTCACCTGCACAAATCAAGAGAAAATCCTCAATTAGTAAATGGCCGGTAAAACTTGTGTAAGCATTTTCACTTTGCGAGCAAATATTCAATTGGATATCTCATTATGCAATCAAGCGATAAAGCTCTACAAGCTTGGCATATGCTACAAAACTAAACAAAGAAGGAGGTAGCAGCATCAAATGAAAACATCCATAAAACACTCGGTCATATTTTGTCCATATCTTGAAGTTGTGTAGGTACTTAACGCATATCGGCTTGCTCGTTTTGACAACTGAGCTGCAATTTTGCTATGGTAAAATATCATAAATGCGACAGTGACAACATTCATGTTCAGTCTGAACCATGAACACGTTTTTTATTGCAGAATAGCAGAATAACTTACGGTTTATTCCAAGAAGCAACCCAGACAATTTGTTACACAAAAATTGTGATGCATGATTATGTCGTCCATTTAATAGCGCAAACATACCATTGACAAAGGAAGTACTAAAATCTTTATTGGCACTCTTGCTCCACCCATCCCAACCACTTATTACAAACTCTTTATCACAATACGTAATCAATGTCAGCTTATATATTCGTGAGGTTTAGAATCTCTTAACTTTTGCTGCTTTGAAACAAAAAACAGCCTTTCCCCATTTCCCATCTTCTACGCTTGCTGACAATTCAGGGCTTAAAAATCATTTCGAAGATTTGTGATGAAACCAAAGCCGCTTTGTGGCTATTCTGCTTTTGCAAAAAATAATAATTAATATATAGCACATATATACACCGAGACAGCACTTTCTGGAGCTTTCTCTATTGGTTTACTCTAAAGCTAGCTAGGAAGCAACTATAGAAAGCAAAACAGCGTGGACAAAGAAAGTAAATGTACAAGTTCACGTTATAATGGCTACATGCCATCACAGTCGGTACTATGCTAGTAATCTAGTTGTATGACCTTGTGGCATAGCATAGCAAGTGCAGCAGATCACAACGACCCCTACTTTTAATTGGCATTTGATTACACAATCTATCAAAAATGTCAGTTATGAACAATTTGCAATAACCGGTACATTGTATGCGGACACTCAAATGTACACGGAGTATTCAAACATGAAATATTATATCTACCCACGTCATCCTTTTCTCGACTAAAAATTTTCTTCTGAAAGATCTTGTCTTTTTTAGTACGTGTAAATATAATCTTTTACCTAATCCGAATTTGAAATAGTCCTTTATCCATTTCTTCTTTGGTATTGGGATTTCCCTCTGACTTCCTTGACCCATTGCTCTATCCGAATGAACTAAAACTCCCATATTCATTTGGCACAGTTTCGACAGGAGACAGTTTTAACTCCTCTGGTGACTACGCTATAACAGCACGTTTTGCTTGAAGTTGACTTTTTATTTCGAAGTGATGATGTACGGAGAACGTCTTACATAAGCTTTAAGTGTTTTCTCTCTCTCTCTTTCTAATGCTTAAAATGACTGAAAGACGAGAATGGACCAGCCAAGTTGAATGTAGAGAAAGTCTAAAATTGAGAACAGGTCTAGCCCCGATAAACACGTCGTAAGTTTTCAGGTAGGTAAATAGGTAGCGGATAAATAGAAATAATATGTAATAATAGTAATGCGACGATATGATGCGACGTAAATTTGAAATCTCAGGCACACAGTTGAATATTTTCGATGACACCACTTATCTATCACAGATAAATAATTACAATCCTCAGTATTAGCACTCACTACACTAGTTGCTCATGTTTGCAAGTCTTATTTTTCTTGAAATGTAATCAGGTTAGAGCATGGGTCGACTAGACGATAGAAACGTGTTGTTTTTCTAGGGTTTATGTGAAACAGCGATGCACAAAATAAAATCTTACTCCTATAAACACCCCAAAAACAACAACTATCATGATATTGGCGGTGGTGGTGGTGTTGGTACGCTAGTAGCAGGTTTCGGTTTCATACCTATCTTTTCAGAGTTCTGACACCATCGCCGCCGCTGCGTTTTGATCTTCAACAAACCCAATTGCTGTGAAAGATCTACTTTGTTTCAATCAACTATCCATAATAAAATCTCATGTTGGTTAAAAGACGGAGCAGGAGCAGCGAACGGTAAAAGTATGTATGTGTGCTTTTTTAGTTTGGGTGCATTTCATTTACGTATGAAACCACACACAATTATTTGGCTCGTCATGTATGCACATACGCATGTAATAATGTAATCCAGTTTCCTTCCATATACACAAACAACGTGTGGTGTGTCAGCTCGATCAGAGGAACGTGCTTTCTAAGCCTTTAGAAATATCACCTACGTTATACATGTATCCAAAATTGTTTGAAAGAGGACATAAAAAGCTGACGAGGAGAAGTGGCAAGTGGCACCAGCAATAATAACAGCCTATTCCCAACTGCTCCATGAGTTCGTCACACACAGACGTGATCTAGGGGATCCATGCAAGACCACAGAATCCTCACTGAATTTTACAAACTGATTCTCCAACTCTCTCGTAAGATATTCGTTCAAATCATAAAAGTGAATTCAGGCAGACAGTTAGGTATTTACTATTTATGTGTAAGAAGTTATAGTGTATCGCAGAAAACGAGGATGTGTCTGGGTTTGGTTGATCTGTAGAAATAGAGAATTCATTAGGATTATATTTTATGTATGAATTGTACGTGCTATATATAGTGCCACGCTATGTTATTTACCATTATACTTTGTTCACAGATCAGTGTAAAAATTCGACTCTGGCTTTTGTGAGATGCGTTTTTATTGTTTTGTTTATACGTGTGAGCAGCAACGATACATTTGCTGCGCTTCTTTTTCTTCTCTAAAAGAGTAATCTATAGTCATTATCATATAGGTATATGCATATGTAGGTAACCAGTATTGCCGTTTGCCGTGTGTTAAAATAATGACTGGTTTGACTCAGCCTCCTACGATTGGAGATGGTTCCAAGTAAATATTTTTGTATTTGAAGAAATATTCAGATCAGGTAAGGAGCATTCGCAAAGGTTCTTTAAAAGACTAAATGACTTTTCTCTATGAATTTCCATAGATAAACTCATTGAAAGTCTAAAATGCTGAGAGGATGCGCATTAAAGAGCTCATCAAGGCTTTGTTAAGCACACCGACCTCGTACACGACCGTCAATGGTTCGTCAACAAACTTGCAAAAAAAATTCCCGTTCTTATACAACAGGATTTAAATTAGGACTACCGATTCCACTGAAAAAGGTTTTTTTGTCCTTATTTGCACGAATACCAAGTACCTGAACATCCAATTTAATCGTGTAGGTTAATGCGTTTCGTGAATTTACGCTCATGGACGGACGAACAAAGTATATGTCCAAGTTCAGGTCAATACTCATTGACGCGGCCAACGATGCTAATGCGAAGTGATATGCAAAGACGGATATATCGTGAAGCACGTACTGTTACACATGAGTCTCCAGCGTCCTCGTGCAAGGTGTATTTTTACACCGGAGTAATAAATGCTTTCCGGAACAGGCAAACAAATGTTATAATAATGCAACTGGTATGGAGCATGTGTATTATGGGTATGAGTTGGTATCACATTACGCTACGCCTATTATGAATTGTCGTGATTGCTTAAAGTCATTATATCACTTCATCCTGGAGATGAGTTCAGCGATTACTTCAGCGATAATTAGTGGGTATGATGCATATATGTATTTATGTATTATTATGACAAATTGTTGTATTTAGACAGAAGACGCAGATACATTTTTAATACAAAAATCGAAGTTATAGCTGCCCATAAAAATAGCTTTAATAACTTCTGCGACAAGTTACCATATCGTGCGAAGCATTACCACACTAGAGATTTTAAAACTTCAAGTCATGCCTGTCATGTCGCTTCACATGTTTGTCTTGTGAAAACGATTCATGACGAAAAGTCTCCTTTTATTAATCAACTTATGGCAGTAAGCATTTAAATGTTTAAATGATAGTTCCATGATCATATTTGAAAACCATTTTGAGTGATATGCCTATAGGTATGCATACCTTACGAAGTGTAAAAGGATATAAAAGGGTTGCTTGGTACATAATGCAAACCACGTTATAAAAACTAGTAGACAGGGTGACGTAAGACGTCAAGCAGCACAGCCGGTCGGCACAAAGGCAGCTAGCTACATGAGGAAAAAATGACACCTTATTCCGTGCTATTTTCCGATACTTCTCGCAACGTCCTCTTGTTTTTCTAGATATCATGCTTTAAGGACTACAGAAACAGAGTATAGAGCAAAATCCCAATCACCAATAACAACACCTCCAAATAAGGTCATGTAATTTTTTAAGCAAGGAAGATGAATTGACTTCCAAAGGAAAGAGGATGCATGCAATCCATAATTTCTTGTCCTTAATGCGCTTGTGCTAATGGGTACGCTGCTGATTGTGGCGTTGGCGTTGCCTTCAGAGTAGAATAAGAAATACCTCCACTATTTATGCCGTTATACCTAATATTTATTTTACTAAATATGTTCACTACCCAGCGCTCACCTCAATTAAACAATACCTACCTAATTTAGGGAAAGAGTTTGGCTCAAGTTGTGTGTGGTGCCTGACCATTACATTACGATTATGTATTAATCAGGAAAACAAGGAAAGGAATCGGCAGCATTTAAATGATATCATTTGCAGGCAAACTGATTGAGGTACGCCGCGTTACGTGTCGAACTATTCATAACGAACATAGTAGCGTGTAGTGACGTCGATAATATGATAATAGGTATGCGTTCATCATGATGAATATCTGGCAACACAAAGTATTTGCATTACGGACGAAACTTGATTAAACTCGATTGTATGTATGCATTATAGCGTATTATTGTTGAGTCCTATATTATAGAAGGAGATCATACACGCCATGAATAATGTGTGATGTACATATTTATGAAGATGACGGTCATTGCTAATCGTAAGCGCAATATCTCTGATTGGTCGGGTTTATTTAGTACTTCATACGTACCTACCCCTACCCCGATATTAATGAATCATCTCACACACCGTCAACATCGATTCATACATTTAAAACGACAACAAATCAAGTGAATCCGACCAGTGATAAAACAACAACATTTTCGGAATTCAATGTTAAATGCGTCAAGCCAACTTCTGAATTTAATGTGTTTGCATTTACCTGCCAACAATAATAACACAACAACAGAACGAAGAGAGTAGACGCATTATATAGTCAACAGTACATAAAGTTAGGCGTGCAAAAGATATTATACAACAATGCAACCCAGCGGCATGATGATGATGATGATGACCATAACTGGCTTTTGCAAAGCCGCACTAAATAAACGATGTTGTTCAACCTTTGCAGGCAACTGGCTCTCTCGCCTCTAGTTGATTGTCTGCTCCTGATTAGAAGAATAAAAGTAATAAAATAATAAACCCCTGTAAAAACCATCATAAATACGGCGCTGAGGAGAATAAATGCCGGGCTGATGACAACGCATGAAGCAAACAATGTTTATGGACAGACAGACTGACAAACATAGTCTTAGATTGAGCCATTGTTGAAGATGTTGTCTCGGCAACAACATAATAATGATCCAACTCACTATAGATTACATACATTCTGCAAGTTGTGTGCATGCTTGTATGGTAATAATTATACATTCGTACAAAAGTACAACAAGCAAGACCCATTATATCAGATCTGCAAAACGTTTTTTGAAGTTTTGCTCATCGAGCTTCTTCCCTTTAAACATTAAAGGCAAACAATCAAAGAATTTGTTTCATGAGACTCTAATCTCTAGCTCAAGAGTCAACCAGACAGAAATTATGGTGATGCTATACCGATCATCTACCGATAATCTTCTCTTCTATATGAGGTCTGTATTATGTGTATGTAGCTACTTTACAATTTGTTTACTACAACTTTTGGTATGGCATATTATATGGAGAGTTGGAATGTAAAGGTAAGGACACACCGGGTCAGGATAATATGAGTCAGGATGAGTTCCGCCGTCCGCAATGAGTTAGAAGAGACACACTGGCGTGCGGAAGAAATCTGTGCGGAGCGTATTTTGTCCGCTGCGGACGACACATTATGCACGCAGAGACACACCGCCAACGTCATGATTGCGTTTTTCTTAGCAGCGGACAAAAAGCCGTGCGCAACTCATCATTTTCAGAGTTGGATTTTTTCAACTTTTGTTGCGCATCGGCGAGTGCATCTTTGCAGAAGTACAAGTAAAATCAATGCACTGTGTAAAATCCGAGTGCGTTGCCTATGTTACTTCTTTATAAATGAATTCTATTAATTTCATCCATAATTCGTGTTCTATTCGGATATGCTCTGAGCGATTTCTTAAAGGCTCAAAAGGGCCAATACAAGTAGTGAAGAAGTTATGTATGGGAAAATGGAGGGAGATATGTGGGGAATTGGATGGAGACACATATGTATATGGAGAAACCATTTATTTGCATCTAATGATTTCTACCGTTACATGATTCACTACTACAAAGCACTTTCAAAAAGACATTTGATGTTTCATAGATATTAACTTCGATATACAGTGTTTTAAATGATAATAGGAATAGAACTGGCAATGCCAATTCTTCCTTGAATTTTCGCTGCGTTTATTTGCGCATTTGAGCTGCATTATCCGCAGGCGGATAAAATACAGCGCTAGTATGCGTATTTGGTGTGTCTCTAAATACGTCGTCCGCAGCGGACATCGTCATTTTTTTGAAAAACGCAACTCACGACTCATAAAAACGTTCTCGACGTATCCAATGTGTCCGTACCTTAAGAAGAGATCAAGCTATATGTACCGCAAGAGAGCTTCACAATGATGATCAAAACAACAAGGCAAACCTTTGACATTATCGATGGCAACGTACATATACAAAGTAACTACGCGTTTTTCTTTCATTTTTTTACTTACTAATATTGGTTAACTAAAAGCGTCACATTTTTAGGCTAAGTGCGAGTTTAGCTCGGGTGAGTTTGACACGTGTTAACTCGCAATCTTAAAGATTTACATAACCACATCTTTGGTATGCAGCAAGTATACTGTACTACTGACAACTGCAGAGTATATGCGAAGGGAAGATGAAAAGAATATTTTTACGAATAAAAATGAATGAATGCAAAATCCCATCTGAAGTAATTACGAGTCATATAGTCAGCAAAAATGACGCACACAAAGTTTCATGAAGAAGAAAATGCTGACAAGTCTGCTACCAGATTATAGCGTTGTACAGCAATGAACTAAACAGGCACACACGTATATCCACAACAACAGTAAACTTATTGCATATTGCATACATGTATTGATAATGGTAAACAACATGTGGCGTTCATAATTTTTGAATGAATGAATGTATAACAAATAAAGAGACCATTTAATAATAATATAGGTATATTAGCGTCATGCGGGATCATCAAATTTTTGGGTCATCTTGTTAAACGAGTATTTCTGCACATACACTCTGACAGTCTTTTTCAACCCCAAGTTTCATCAAAATAGAGTTTGAAAAAATCTTTTATACAATTTATGTATTAAAAACGAGTCACTGCTAACTTCACTACACACTCGTGTCTCTTGTATACACGGAAAGAGTCATAAACTAATCATGCCAACTCCTTATTTGTCTGGTTATCGAATCCAGCGCAGTGTTCAAAAATATAAAAATATCTCATTCACAAGAGTAGTAAAATTCCTACGGAAACAAGACAACAACACACTCCCTGTCAGAAGATCAACTTTGTCATGATAAGTGAATGCACTCACTACTGCTACTACTACTACTACTACAGCACTGTGTGATATGACATAATAAAAACGATATGAGGGAAACAGGAGCAGTGTCAAAATCTATCATGATCGGAGAAATGAGTGTTCTATGGACAAAAATAATTACAAACAGGAGCACCAGCAATGATAGCAGCAAGACAACAAAGGTGAGAAGAGACGCAAAGGAAACGAACCGTGTGCACAGAAAGCACTTCACTCCACTGTATACCCACAACAAACGAAATTCCGCACTCTCCGCAAGCGAAATTCTCTTCTCATCAGTGAAGAAGAGGCGCAGAGAGGTTAATCGACATTTACTTAAATTTTCTAGTAGGTAGCACCCAAGCAGAAATACAACTACTAGCAGACTTGTTCCTAGTCAGTCAGGAGGCGAAGAAACTCATCCGTGCATTCGTCGTGCATTCAACTATTTACTGCTCCTGCCGATATGTATTTTTTTAGGAACATGCTCTGCAGACAATAACACGTTGCTATCATGATCATCATCGCCAAACACCACCACCATCATTTAGTGGTACATATATGAAATACGACAGACAAAACATGTAAGTGTGTGTGCATGCTTTGTATGCGTCTAGAAGAGAACAATTTTTTTATGCCAGAGGAGAGTATTATGTGTTCTATTGCATTTTATTATCATCGCCACGCCATTCGCCATCGACCTCCCCGTTGTGTCCGTTTTTGCTCTAAGGACAATGTACATTTTCAGCGAACTGCTGAACTGCTTGTCTTTCCTTTATTACCAAACTGACTGCTTGATAGAGTACTGATTGTGTGATCAGTGCTACGCTTGTGTACGTCTTCTTGTTTTCACAAATAAATACCATCATGGCATGGCTTACTGAACTTTTTTGCATATTACGTCGAATCGGATGGTGTACGTGCAAATACAATAATGATTTTAATGATCTGCTATAGCTATATATGTGTAGTGATAGGTATGGATGCAAAGTGAATGCTGAACACATGTGTGTGTGTGTTATTTTCATCTGAATGAGAGTACTTGCACGAAATCTACAAAGGTTAGTAGTAGATTTAAAGTGGTGGATAGACAATGTGTGAGTTGCTATTATTATTGTATTATTATTATTATTGCTATCTTGGTTTCGTTTTGGCTGCTGCTGGTATATAAAAAATACTAATGCACGTCTAGCATCATGTCTGCTTCCATCAGTGAGATTTTACAATGTAGAAGCAATATGCAAGGAAGAGGCAAACTTCATGGTCGGTCGTGTCGGCTGGCGTTGTTGTTTGTTGGCGTGATGATGATGTTGATGGTGTAAGGAGTTGCGAATGAAATGTGTTGGTTTTGCAGTGTGCAGAAAACGAGGATGATGATAACGATGAGACTTGAATGCCTATTGCCTACACGGCATTGGAATTAATATGCATAGTCAAGCAACATGCATGCATGTCCTTTCATCGTGCTGGCTACTTTACTGGTCCATACAAAAAATCCAGTTTCACTATCACCGTCATTGTTTAAACCAAAGTTACTACCTTGCTGTGAGTCTAGGCATCTACAATTATTACACTAGTTTGAAGACCTGTAGCAGTTAAGAAAGCCGTTTATGTAAGCACTTTGTCTGCAGAGGTATTACAATGATTGAAACAATTACTGATGGTCTTAAGATTAGTTTTATATGCGTGATTGTATTATAAACTAAAAGACTTTTGCAATCTAATTCATACATATACCTAATTCAATTTTCTTGAATATTCGATCACGAATATTCACGTTGTGCGTTTCATAAAGAATAGTCCATGCATGATACATTTGATTGGTAATAGGTGAAAAGTATAAGCTGAGGACTGAGGAGATGCACATATACGAATGTGGTATAATGTTTTTTCGAAGATGTACATCAGATCATGTAATCGATAGATATTGAGTCATCAATATTACCAAGCAGGCTTCACGATAACAATGCAAAAGATAGGTATTTAAAGTTAGGAATAATGACATGAGTATTAGAAGAACAAGGGATTAGTTCTAGATCCCTCAGTATCAGCTAGTAGCAGTATCAAATCAATGCAACGCTTTGGAGTATTATAGGCATAAGGACTTGTACAAAATCGTTGCTTTTGTTGTTGTGAGGTTGTTGTCATTTAAGTATCTGATGAGCTGCTGTGACAATTATGATGCATAAATTTACCATTGTAAATTGTGATGGTCTTGTTGGGATTACTCTACACGCTGACGTAAAACGATGGTGGTATCATCATTGAATGTTAATGGAACTGAAATAAATACAGCCGAGATTTATTTGCAGACATGCATATCATGTTGCCAGTTTATATGTACTTTGTGTATGGTTGCTGCATCTCATGATAACCACGCCATGGCACTTGTTTATCCCAATGTGATAATAAACATATGTACACGTTATATTCATACATATTATACATATACTTTAATATGCATTATTTTTATTATCAACTGTCTTCTTCTCCTCCTCCGGTCGATGTTCTGCACTCTGTGCCCGTGATGATCTTGGTAAGTCAACTGGTCGGACGATCATTCGACGGTAATCTCTTTAAATGTGTTTCCCAGCCCCCAGTTTGCACCATTTCTGCAAACTCTATAGGCCGTTTCTCCTAAAGTCATGATTACAACGAATACCTTTGATATGTTCTGTATGCTGCATAGTAAACAGATAATATATGTTATACGGAGTATATTATAAGGTTGTGGAAAACGTCATCGGAAAATGGTATTATTATTGTACTTAGGTTGCTCCATTAGCATTGCCAATACCTATCTTGTTTTGAACCAAGCAAAGTTGAGGTGAATGAACATGAATGGATTTAAGCATGGATTGCGATAGGTATATAAAATGCATACATTCATTACTTCAACTTTTCTATATTTGATAAGTATCAGCAGCAACATCAGTAAAATAATCATGCCATGCCATGATCATGAGGATGGTGATGCTGGTTGGAGTCGAGTAAGTAAACCAGACCTGTTTTCAATTTTTACAACTGGCTTCGTTTTTCTTATTACTGTCATGTAATCTTAAAATATTCATCAGATACTCTACTACTTCGACTACTACGACTCAAAACGTGTAAGACCGTCCCTTGACTGTATATCATGAATGATGACTGACTATATAGCTTGTCGTCTTCTGCCCATCATCATACCCATACTACACAACATGTTTCTCTCTCGCTGGATGGATGTTGACTTGGGGTTGTTTTTGTTTGTGCTATTCTTTCACTCCAACATAGCAGCAGACTATATCCATATCTAGACTATAGTCACCACCCATGCCCATTGTCTTTTCCTGCTTTTTGTTATACAATTTAAATTACACAAAAAACCTAGGTATCTACCTTCACTCATGATATTTTTGAATTTTTTTTCTCATCACAATTCAATAGTCAAGCCAACTGGCATGGCATAATGAATTTGCGGTTTAAGTATGAGAGAACTGTTGGCAAAAATTCGATGAACTATGACGTTAATGATACTTTGAATTGTCATGAACTTTTGAATCTGAGCAGGTAAAATGTGCAAAAATGCAACTCTTTCATCTTTCGTGACAATTTATTCAACTTTTGTGTTTAATGAAACGTTAAGGAAAAGAAATGCATAATTGATTCTTTACTTCATTATTCTAAAGCAGTTCTAAATTTTAAAGCTATAGTAATGCATTGACGGAGTAAACTGTACAACTACGTGCTTGATAACAATGACAGTGCTATTAGTACAGTTTGTGCACATGAAGAGCCTATTTCCAGCTTCGACTTGCAAGTTACATGTTTACTTAATACACCGCATTTTTCATCAGATTTGTTATAATCATTCTCTGAATCCACATAGCATATGATTTCCAGCTGAGGAAAAAATACAAAAAAACTCCAACCCGATGACAATGACAGACCGAGATTGGCTGACATTATGCGCCTACCTATTTCAATGACTAAAAATGCTTTAAAAGCCATGTTATGTTATTATGTGGTACTATGTAAGTAGAATGTATACGCACAACTCGTATCATCATCACAAGCTACATCTGCTGCGTTCATATTTATTTGGCTTGGCGTTAACCTTGTAGCAGTGCATGAGGTCATAGTCTTGAAAAACGAAATGGCATGTTCGTTCATTGCTCGTTTGCTCAAATAAGCTCAGGTTAACTCTATCCATATTTATCATTTTATCAATAACACTCATAAAGTGCACACTTTTTATTGAATAGCATTATTTTTCATTCGCTCGACTTGCTCGTTCATTAGCTGCGAAATCAGCATGCTACTTTCCCCCTTCTCCACTGAATAAGCTTGGATTACATAATAATATATGATCGCACAAATATAGTATGCATGTGTATTGTATAACTTTAGTGATTGTTTAGCACAACAGCGTGCTGCCATGCAGATAAAATGTATAGTTCAATTACTAAACTTAAAAAGTGTAAACAAATTTAATGATACCGTAGCCATAATAAACGCCAATCATAGACCCTCTAATTATGTTATGTCATATCGTCGGAAAATGTCATGAAGATGCTGGTATTTTATGAACAGAAGCTACGCAATCAATAACAAAAGTCTTCGGACAAAGATACACGTATATAACTAATAAGAAAGTAAAAAATTGCAAAAAGTGAGCATGAAAGCGTAGCCCAGTTTTGGATATTAAGAGAGTGCAAAGCAGTGGCCGAATGCTACTGCTATGGAATGGTTGTATTGAGGATTCACGATGTTCCATAGCAAAATGAATACACTACAATAGCATTAGTTGGAATAATAGTGAAATATAGAGAATATGTAGAGGAATTACTTATTTACGTATGTATTTCACAAACATACTTTTACATGATATTTTCAATGTTGCACCTGACATTTGATACGAAAGCACCACTTAAAAGCAATATAGATTTTTATAAATAATTAACCACTTCATCGGTACTTTTCTTCAGCTTTTATAAGGGTTGGTTGCGCTTTGTATATCTCAATTTCACCATATTATTATGCCACATTAAGTGTATTGTGCAGTTTAGTGCATAATGACAAGCGTGGAAACTAATTTCAGTTGGTTTGTTGCATGAGTTGTAAGAAAAACTGGAAATGCAGTGTACCGTAATTACTTAAAAACACATAATTCCACATTAAAATGAAATGTATCATTTATTCAGCATTGATTGACAGTAAATGCTTGTATTTCCTCGTGAATGAAATAAAAAATGTTAAAATACAAAATTTACCATGCTTACTTTCAAAGAAAATGGTAAAGTTTATTTGCAACGCCTATCAAGGCGTGTCAAGTGGTTCCAAATCACTCTTACACTAGAGAAAAAGCAGACGGCCGATGCGATACTTGGAATGTGGACTTACATGTAGGCAATCTTGGGTCCTATATATCTGAAGACCCACTATTCTGTTGTGATGATGAAGCCTTGTTATGCACACATGGCTAAAAATATGCTAGTTAATGAACTGCGAATAAATTATTCCTTTTCTGAAATCAATATCTAGTTGTAGGAGTATGTGATGATGCAAGGGCTTGAATATGTAACCTTTAATAGTAGATAATACAATAACCTAATAGGATCATTTTCTGAGCACCACGTGGAGAGAAGGACAAAAAGTGACAAATGGGCTTTTACGCGTGTTAAGTCATACATTTCCGTGCTTTGCTATGGTGTGTATCACGTTAGAGCCTTTTTCACATGATATCATACAGGTAGATAATAACACGTAAGAGCACACAAGAGTGTAAGCATATAAGAGAAAATGTGCGCTGTTTCTTTTAATAGTAAGCTTCCACAGAAAAATTAAGGGGTTTCGAGTTGTTGTCGTGGCTGAATAAGAAGTAATATGAAATGAAGGACATACGACAAGGAGTTGAGCTTATGGAGATAGCTTTCGGGTTTTTATTGGGTGAAGGTGACATACATACAATCCCATTGCACTATTACAGGTTCATCAATTTCCTTCGCAATTATTGTCGGGCAGAATTACTCGATGTTGTACAGCGTATAAGGCATGTCCCCATCTAAACTTGAGTGAAACATACGGAATTGCATTCACGCAATATGATTCGTGAATCTCTGAATCGCGTGAAATGAAAGTTATGAAAAGGTTTCCGGAAATTGTACATGGCATAAACCCAACATTGCATTCACTGTAGAATTTCAAACGAATACTGCAGGTTTTTGGTTTAAGTGAACAGTTGAAAAATCAAGTCATGCAACCCATTTAATTGGTATTCATCCAAATTTTTCCTAGCCGAGAGATGACATCAAGTAGATTAATCCAAAATAGGAACCAGTTGGAATGACTACGTGCAACGGGGTATTTTTGTTTTCGTAAATGTAAAAGATACAGATTATTCTCGGCTTAAATCACACCATGCTTCCTTAACATGCAGAAGGATGCAATCGGAAACAACATTAGACCAGACCAGTGACACATGTGCGGTGTGGCACAAGAGTCGGAGTGCATGCAACTTCATTTGAACTTGAAAATACGGTAAGGAGAACAACAGCGTAAAAAATAGTGACAACGCTTCTTTTAAAAGTGACGACAACAAACACATATGGTAAAACTGGTGATGTTCGTGGGTAACAAGTAATAATATGTAAAGTATCCGAAACAAGTAAACATCCGTCAACCGTATAGGCATTATGTCGTCTCACTCCACAAGAAAGCCCCACCAAACCTACTCGGTAGTCCGGAAAGAGAAAGTTAAGGAGGCCAAGTGCCAAATCTCAATTACTTACACACTAAAACCTCCCGTCCTCTATGAGTTTCATGTTCCATAGGTAAAAAGTATCTTAAGAGAGTATGTGGGCTTGGCACTGTGGAATCGACCAGAAAAATGAAAGCATGCCACTTATTGTCACCGGCATATGATGAAGAAAACTTGTAAAATGCATACATCGTAAAATTCATAAAGTTTCAAAATGGTGTTATAATTAGATGGTACAGTCCAAAATATGATAACTTCTTTTGGTTGTAATTTTGTTTCACATTTTTACGTGTTCACCACGCTACTAATGCTTTTGCATGCAAAAGTAAATCATATTATTCTTGACATCTCGAGTCAATGTCTTCTAGTAGTGCTAGTGTAGCCACCTACCGCGTAAGATGAGAAACACTGTAACCGGTCTGTAGAAATGACATAAGAGATCAGGCAGAAAGCAGTAGCTTAGCAAAACTTTGCAACGTAATGCGGATTTGACGTGGCTGTAGGTTTTTTTAGTTGCTCATGCTTTACTGCCAGCCTCTGCTGATGCCTCTGAACAAGATTTTGCACAAAAATAATTAGGTACCTACATTTCCCATGGCACTGCAGAGATGCAAAAGAGAGGTTCTGACAAAGATGAAACCGAGAGGCCAGAGTACTACAACTGCTAACTAGTACGTAGGTTGTACCAGAAAAGATGAGTCAACTTTGATAACGAATATCTCAAAGACGACTTCCTTAATTCAGCCATTTGGCATATCATTTGAAAGCTTAGAGTTTGCACTTTCAAATGATGGGTTGGTTTTAGTAGCAGACATTTGTTGTGAGGAATGCTGGGTCTGGAAGTGCAAGTGACGGAATTCCAGTTTTTCACTTTCTCGCCTGTGTAACATTTTTTGATTCATTCCAGCCACGCATGTAACTTTTCAATTTAGGAAACAAAAAGTTGCCAGGTAGAGCAAGATGGAGGCTGTAGAAAGGGTGATACAGTTTGTAAGTTCAGATGTCCAGTTGCTTCTTCTTCGAGAGCTTCAAAATGTGGCAGGGCTCATTTTCATGCATATTAAAAAACTTGCCATGTTCTTACTCTTGACCTCGTTTCTTGTTTTAAGTTTCCTGAAACGTTTCCAAGATATCGGGGTAGGATTGCCTGATTAATGTAGTACCCTTATAGAGAAACTTTGCCAACAACACTCTCATACGGTCTCCAAAGAAAAGCATTATAGTTTTGGAAGTGCAAGTTTTTTGTGGATCCTTGCGGGAAAACGGCCCTGGACCAGCCGGGAACCATTTTGACGATCGTTTCTATGACCCAACCTACTAATGATGGAGCTATGTCTCATCCCCAGTCACAAGTTTTCCCATAAATACGATGCTAGTCGATCGAGAAAAAGTTTAGATTTTCATAACTCGCTTGCATTCTAAACTTCGTAAGGAAGTACAACTGTAAGGCAAGGAAATCCAGGCCCGGCATTCCTCAGAGCAAATGTCTGGTACTAAGACCAACCTGTCATTTAAAAGTCCAAATTTTAAGCTTTCAAAAGATATGCCAATCGGCTGAATTCAGGAAGTCGTCTTTGAGATATGGTTTATCAAAGTTGACTCATCTTTTCTGGTACAACCTACGTATTTCTCTCTAGCTTGCTGTTGACCGTGATTATCATCACTTTATATGTTGAATTTTCTGAAATGGATTTTCTATAGCTTCGCTATAAAATCACCGGTTTAATGACAGGAATCTTAATATTTTACTAATAAACCGAGAAGTACTCACATGGTCGACGTGGTAATCCTATACGTTACGATCTTACGATTTCTACATTCATATAACGTTTTATGGCTTCATGCATAATTTTACACAAAACATTTATGTTCCATTCTTAAGCACTGGTGGTCCATACACAATAACATTCTTCTGATTTCAAGAGGCTCACATAAAGAAACATAAAAATCCTTTATTATTTTCATCTATTCAACCGAATGAGCCATACTGCTTTTTTGTTTTGCATATACGATTTTCGCTAATTTTTGTGACTCAACGAATAATATGCGCCTCTAATCAATTCTTCAAAAGATTTTCTGCTGCGAACAAAGTTGAAATCCTGCATTGTGCAGGCGTATTCCCTGTCCCGAATTGAGAATGCCATAATGATACATTTGCAATGTAATGAATGGATATACTCAATGCTGCTCATTGTCAAAGTATGAAGCTGCCATATTTTGAGAGCCGGTACATTCACGCCATTATATATTCCAACAATCTTGCATCTACTATTCTCAGCATTGATTCAGGACGACATCGGCACGGACATTGTTTTTGTAAAAGTGCAAGCCAGGAAGTGGGGTCATTAACTCTCGCTGTAGTTAAGCGGAATAGTAATATGAAATTGGACAACTTGCGAATATATATCATCATCGACTTTTTTGAAGTAAAAGTCAAAAATGTGGAAGCGAGTACGTAGCCATTAGACTAACCTGCACAATTGAAAAACAACATCTGTTAAAATGGTAATCTTCAATAGAGCTTGTCGAGCTGACAGCTATTCGATGTGCCTTTGTCATCTACTGTTTTAAGGCTTGATTGTACATTTTTCATGGAAACAGAATCCAGTGTTTATTACGGACACCCAGATTTGAATACTTTACATAGAGTTTATAGGATGCACTGACGTATGATCATAATTATCATTGAGTGTTTGACTGGCAATCGGAGAAAATTAATTCATATATGTATTCTGGTGTAATAGGAGCATCTTGCAACTTACTGAAAGAATGTTGAAATGTATAGTTATGGCTAAAATATAGTTGGCATATTATATGATAAAAACATCAATGAAGAAATGAGTCCAAAGGATCAAGTAATAAATACACGATTCATGTTAGTGTAAACGCAAAGGCACTTTTTACTATGTGTTTTACATCATTGGCCCCTCGTGCTACATGTGAAAAAGGTAAAGTAGTAAATTTATACTCCAGCAGAAAAATGTAGCTTAGAAAATAACACTACTACTTATTAATATGATGCTCAATAATGACGATTTTCGAATTTGTTTTTTAACGCTTAAACGCAGAATCATTTAATTGTGGGGCAAGTGTTAAGAACTGTAATATGGACTGGACTTAACTACCAGTCTTTGTTTCTTTTTTTCTTGATGATGAAGTACTAACGCTTCTGCACACTGAGAAGTAACTATCTATCTTTAAGCTCTTTATCAAAGTTTAACAGCTGCGTAGTAAGAAAAGCATGGGATCATATATATAATATGTTGTTACTTTGGTAGTAAAAGGCTATCATACAGCTGGTTAAATTGAACCCGATAAGTTTATGTACATATGCTAGCCCACATGAAGATGCTTAAGTTGTTACAATGATGATCATATTTTATTGAGATGTCCCTAATCTATGAGAAAATGGAACGATAGTAGTAAATACGTTAAGTGAAAATCGAATGGGACCACAGAAAAACAAGTGATGTTCTTGACTTCTCATTTTAGCCAGTCAAATACAAGCTACAGTGGTGCAGATGAATAGAGCTGGAGAAAGGCTGATGTCAGTGCTAGTAGAAGTAGTATCCACTTTTATAAAGTTATTGTGAGAACAAACAACATGTGGAATGACTAAAAAGACAGGCCATTCAAATCTTCTTATACATACAATTCAAGAATTACTTTGCTAAGTCATAAATAGTTAAGATGCTCAGTTTTTAGGGTGGTTTTACGTAACTTCATATGTTCGAGACATGCTGCACGTTCTCGTACGTTGCTAAAAATTTCCACTTGTACTGATATGATTTCGGTTCTCATACAATGATTGACTGGAATACAACTGCATGTTAGTTTATTTAATACTTTTTTGAAAATTGGAACAGAGGAACTCATCTTCAATAAACCTTTGGTCGCAGTCCTTTGTTCCAGAGATATCAATCATTGCAAAATCGTTAAATCAAGACAATAACCTTTATTGCACCTGAATGGTTATTATGGTACTAAGATCCTTAAATTTTCGGCCAGTAAATTTATACTATTTTATGGAAAAATCGTGATGACAACGTAGTATTCAATGTGCTTTCATCAACATAAAAACATTTTCCAACTTGTCCTTGAACTTCATTCAGCCTCGACAGAGTTCAGTGTACACGGAGATTGACCAATTTGCAAGCAAGCTACAGCAAACAAGTATGAACTTAAACTCTAAACCACTCTTAAAAAACATGCTTATCTCTCTCTATGATGATATTCCACAAACCCCGCTGTTGTAGAGCACGTCATGCTAAAAATTGAACGGATATGATGCGACTACAATGACAATGGGTAACAAATGAGAATCATTGATTCCTATTAGTAGGTTCGCAATGCAATATATAGGCAATTCAAAAAGCAACCAACCCAACAAGGATAAATTCATGGGAACTCGCTGAACTTGAACTGAAGTTTTCCAGACAGATACGGTTCATTATCATTCACAGGAATGCTATATATTTTGACGCAAGTCGTAGTTAATCAAGTTGATTTAGACTTTCATAATTATGCATAAGTAAGTTATCTACATCAATCAAACGACAACTTTGTTTTGTAAATGCAAAATTACTTTGGATTTTCAAAAACGCGTACGATTATTATTGCTTTATACACTCCAAGGAATTTCCAATGACAATTTCCTTTTTTACTTGAATGAATTGAATATTATGGAATGATCTGTGGGCTACCTACACAGTGCTTACACACAAGTATTTGGAGAAGAATTCTTTTTTCACAAAAATCTGTTTCAGCCAATAAAATAGGTCTCTCTTCAATGAGGATACAACAAAACCAGAAGTAGGTAGCATTTCTAAGCATTTAGTGAATATTTGTGCACACCAACGAAGCATGCATTTAATAAACACGAAGAGAAAGCTTTAAGTGAGACCGAAGCTCGCAACTGCTACTCACTCAACCACATGTGCTACTTCATGCGCACAAGTTCCATCTAGTTTCTTCTCTTGCAGTACAATTTTCTTCGTTCACTTCTGTGAACCAATGCGACTGTACTTAATAAAACAAAAAGCCAGGTTTAAAACAGATAACTGTTCCGCAGCTGAAAACGCATTGAATCCTTTCCAATAAAGTGCTAGAAGAGTAATGTTTATAATTGACGCTAAAGCAAGGATAATCGTATCAACTAGGCTCATCACTGTTATGTAATGGGGCAATATCGGTCAGTACTGGGCTACATTTCCCTTCACTGCTTAAGTGAAATGCTCTCTTAACTTTGACTCACAACTGATTTTTTACTGAAGCAAAATGAAGTCAGAATAACTTGGAGTAGTGGAGAGACAGACCGAGTAACATGTCGACTTGATTACATGATGAAAATACATCTCCTACGCAATAGGAAAGTAAACAGGCATGTACCAAGATTCAACGAACTTTCTTCGAAATGTAATGGGGTTTCATAGGTTCTATTGCGTCGCAATCGCACAGCATGATAACAATGCACGAATGTTATTTCTAGCTAGGTTTGTTAGGCGCACATTACCGTGATGAAACCGTGAGGTTTAGAAACATGTGCACCTGCATATACTGAAGTACAATTACTTGGAATATTATAGACTGGAGGAGGCGAAAAGTGTATAATATGCTTCTATTCAATATGATCTTTAAATCTTGGGTTCTGTAAGTTTATAAAAAATTGCTACTGCACCGGAGCTAAGCACCTAATTCATGACCAATTTAAATTTTTTCGACATAGCAAAATATTTAGATTTCATGTGAGGCGCAGAACACCTTTTTATACAGTTCATGCTAAAAGTTACGTTTTTCTTTCATTTCTACGTGAATTTATTTGCAATGAAAAAAGTGTGAAGAAAAGGGAGAAAATAACGATGAGATCAAGTCAAGTAATCTTGATGTCGTGCAGTCAAAATATTTCTGCAACTTGACGAAGTGGACTACTCCCAGGCTAAAATGAGAAAGAGTCGCCCAACAGCAAGTTTACATTTTTTAAAGACGAGCTCCCTGCTTGATGATAATAATTTCTGAGATCACTCACTCATGATATATATTTATCCTCCTACATTGCACGGCTTTCCACAAATGTACACAGAAATGTTTGCATGTTTTTAGTTTGCAATCAACTAAAAGAAGTGAGCATTGTCACTAATGCTAATTTTCTCCTCAAGCACGTTTACCAAAAACTGTTGGGCCTGCATTATGAATGCCTTAAAGTGTCTAGATCGCTTGTGTGTGTGTTCCATTTTAAAGTATTTTTACCCACATGTATTACCAATTCGCGTAAGTGGCTATACACTTGGGTGTATTTAAAATAAAATGTGTAAACATAAATAGACTATACCTATACTAATATAAGACAAAGACATAGTCGCAAATACCCAGCTCACAAACTGATCAAGCAGCTCGCATCACTTTTAACAAAGTACCGAGTGTGAAACTGAATCTCAATTTTTGCAAAACGCAAAGGCAGAAGAAGGATTGAGTTGAACGGCAAAGAAAAAATTTGCAAAGGTCATTAACTCAGTGAACAAAGTTTGGTAAACTTGTGCTAGGCGTGCTGCTCCTGCTTCTGTACTTCTCCATCCTTTTACTCACGCTTACGCTGATAACAGGGTATGCATATTGATAAAATAGCAAGTAAACAAGTGTATGATATATCATATAATAAGCTAGCATAGTCTTACACACACTCTTTCATGTGGACACGATGCTGAATTTACAAATCACATCATACTACAGAAAGGCTTACATCACATAGATACATTTGCTATCCTTCCACGCAGATTTTTTAAGTCTGTCAGATTATAGTCGACCGTAATGTGTGTAATTTCGCTTATGGAGAAAAGAGGCACATGACTATGACGTATGACAAGAGGTAAAGCTGGCTTACGACGTTCTTAGGTAGGTAACTGCAGAACCTGCCTAATTCCCTTATAAGAAATTATTATAGTATTGTGAAAAGCAGAAATGAAATTATCTTTCCATACTTATATTATGTACTATACTTACTTGTCTGATCAAAGAATTTAGTTACAAACGGCTAATATCGTGTATATTTTTTGCCACGATATGATGATATCCATTCATGGTGTATTGTGTTATCTTATTTACTCAGAACAAGTAAAACTCTTGATACTGGATAAGCTTTAAAGGTTTAAATGTTTCTCCACCAAATGTAGCTTAAATACTATATTTATCGACAATATTGGCACAATTTAACGCAAACTTTTTACATGTCTCAATTTGTCTTTAAATGTGAGCATGAATGTCACCGCTCTATGTGGTTATTGTAACTAACTATTCTGGTGACATTCTTTGATTCCAATTTTAATAGTCACGTAGTATTCTTGAATCTTCAGATAGGACCAACCGCAAAGCTTTCTTATTTGTATTCTCTGTCATCGCATAGAAATAGTTTTCGGTCAATGTCTTGTAGTGGTCACTGATGGTTAAAGCTTGTAAGGAACATGTTTGACAGCATAGCAGAGAAAAACCCAAAATTAAGTTGCACACGTTTCCTGGTTTTTAACACTCATTTAATAATCATGTCCTTATGGTTTAGAAATATGTAGTGGAGCAAATTACATTTTCCGCCCATTAATCCGCAGAATCATTTAATGCTTCACACTATCTGCAATATTTTGCACATGCAAAATTCAATAAAGTATAACAAAATACAATGCATGAAATAAATAGCGCTGTGAAGTAAATGTTTCAAAGATTTAAGAATAACAAATGGTGCATGTGTATCCAGCTCATAGAATGTCCAGCTAGTTAACTAGGTTCAGAAACCCCAAGTATAAAGACATACATACATATTTACATGTTCACGGATATATGTATTATACATGAATGTGAAAATGGGTTGTGTAAATGTTACATTGTCAATACAATGACAGTTTTAGTTTTATAGTAAAAATGAAAATACGACTGGACCTGCATCTGCTGTCCTTTAGCAAGTCAAGTCATCACTATCTTACTGCAAACTACTTGGGTCTTTCGGCAATACAAACTATTGCAAACCTACTAAATATACATGCTAAACACAAAGGCCACCAATCTCATCACCATGACGGTTCGTGTAAGTCAAATAACCAGTTATATATGTAAGTAGAAAATTGCTGCTGGAGTCATCAAACTGTTAATCGTACCACTCTTGTACCTTGTATTTCACTATATTTCATTAATGTCAGAATTTACACGCATACATCAACCACACCACAGACACCGGTTCTGTTCGCTAAATTATAGTTATAATAGATTAGGATTGTTACACAAGCTGTAACCTAAGGTATGAAATTTTCACAAGTTTTTGCGTGTACATTTATATTAATATAGATGCAGAAAATAAAACTAATAATAATCCGAGTAAGTACTATAGAAATGAAGAAACATTTTTAGAACCAGTTTATTTTAACTTTGTGGCTCAATATATATGTATACAGCCTACATTTTTACAGGCATATTCACTACTCTATAGGGAAACACAAGATTTCCGTAGCTAATACTATTGGAACTTTCAGAATTATCATCATCGTGATAGTCTATGCTTTTACATGATACATTATCAAAGAAACACGCTCTAAATTCATGCTGGTTTTATTTCTTTCGGGTCTCCTCCTTCCAAACTAAGCAGCACATGTTCATGTCTTGTTATTATGAAATATTTCATAGATTAGCTCAAATCAGACTATCACTAAATTGTTAAAAAATCAGTTCCTGCAATTTCATGGAGTTTGAGTTTGGTTATGAGTAGCTGGAAATGAAAATTTATATAATTCAATCTGCTCCAGCAACCATTTATTAGAAATAATTAGTCAATTGACAATCTCGGCATGACATGAACCCATACTATGCTTAACTATTTTAAGGAAAAGATGTGACAGTTTTCTCCCACACTACCACACACTAGGACAAAAAGGGACAACAAAGATGAGCATAAAAGATCTCATTTAGTGCTTCGTGTGAGTAAGAAAACAAGCCTGCATATTATTGATATTAGAACTATCCTCTCGTTAGCAGACAGATGGTGGTTGGCGTTGATAAAGTAAGAACTGTAAAACTCCTTCCCGCTGTGAGTTCATCCTATTTTTTATTAGTGCGCTTTTATTACACTATTATGTGCAGACTCTTACGCACACTAAAATACTTTTATGTTAATCACAGTTATTTAAGAGCCGGAGACCAACGACTGTGTAAACAACGATTGAACAACTTTGGAAACATAAAATACAAACTACAAATACCTACATCATATTTTCATCATCATCGTAAGAATCCTCAAATCGTCACTTTCTTTCTTGCTACCCTCCATGAACATTAACATGAATGAATAGATCCAGTAGCCTGGTGCTTTTCAATACAATAAATAAAACACTCTCAGACACACGATACGATGAGTATAGATGGTTTTTAGTAGTCTGTAAAACACTCCATATTTTTGTGTAAATACCCATGCGGTGGGAAGAAGCATGATGTTAAGTCTTTTCTGGTCTACAAAGCTGCATAACATGCGGAATTAAAATTTCATGACTAGCTCTTTCCTTTGATGGACAACTTTCAAATTTTACAGTATTTGCCATTTTAGCCGTTGTTAGTTGAGGTGGTGTTTGATGTGTGAAGTGGAGGCGTAATATTACATTAGCAGACTTCCCCAAGTCAGCTAGTCGCATGCTTGCCTTTTGGCTTTTGATCCTGCTCAGCGTTTGCACAATTTATAGCCTAGAATCGTACTAAACAATGGTTTATTTCGTCAAACACTATTGTCCTGGTTTAAATAATTAAGACAAAGTACATATACAAACGCTTTTGTTAAGCCTTTCGGTACTATCCGCTGTAAATAAAAGAAATAAAATGTTGGAGAACAGAAGCTTTCATGCTTGCATAAAGACTCTTTGTAAAAAGGAAAATAATATGGGCTTAGGTTTTTATGTCTTCAATGCCAGATATATGAAAAATGCATTTACATTCCCACATACATTAGGATATTTTGTGCAGCCAGCATAATAAAGGTAAGCCCTAAATCGAGCACAAGCATCATCATCATAATGTCACAATGGAAAAGTTTGAGTTTTCATAAGTAATGCAGTTTGGAAAACAAACGTCCACAGTTTTCAGGCGATCTAATAAAGCGCAAATACAGGTATAGCAATTGTGCACTCGTAATCGTAAATACAAAGCAAGAAAAGTAGTCGGCCGTTGTATTCGTCTCTGTTGTATTCAAGTTGGAGGATTGAGCGTGCAATGTGCGACTGCCTGTTCCCAACTTTCTCCTCTTCCCAATAAAGCACAAATGACGATTCAAATGTTCCAAAGAAAGAAGACTTTCCTGCTCCATCATGAGAAATTGAGGAGAGCAACACGCTGTTTCTCCTGAAACCATGTCACGTCAACCAATCCATACGAGGAAGGTTGTTTGGTCGCATGTATGGTCTATTCCGGCAAAGAAAACTCTGGTACTTGGAGAAAGGTCGATAAATGGGAACCACGAATACGAACGATACCAAAGAGCCGGTTGTGTTAAAACACGGAATACTCTTTTCATCGTATACATAGCAGCCAAAAAGGGCACCAGCCACTAGTTAGTCACCCTTCCATGCATGCCCATATCGTCTCTTCTTTGCAATTAAAGCCCAACCAGGCCAGCAGAGTATAAAAATGTAAAGTATGTTATACAGTAGATAGTTGACTGCAACTCCATATTATTGTCTTTCCTTGAATGTAACTTTTATTTGTCCCTTTTCCACGTGTACACATAGATGTTTTCATAGAGTTACGTAACATGAAATAAAATGTGCTATTATGTAGCCATGCACATATGCTGAAACTCTGATGAATACACTCGTTTCACCTCACCACAGTAATGCAATTAATTACTGTCTTTTGCTTGTCCTCATATTCAATTAGACCGCTTCTCCAGTGGTGGGAATGAGCATATGAAATCTGGAGAGCTTGTATGTACATGAGCATATTATTATATAAATCAATATGCTTTTGCATACATTCACAGAAAACTATCATCATACGGATTCAGACAATTCTACAGGGTATTTACCAATGATGATGCAAACAAGATACAAAATGATGCCGGAGAATGGCTTTCCCTTCTCTATGAACCAGCAATCTACTCTTTCATACAATTGCACCATTAGTCTTCTCTGTGCACAAGCCATTCCATCATCACTTCTATCATATACCAAGAGTAATAATAATAACATGTTTGTATATATAATCTAAGCAATAGCACATGCACATCTTCGTCTTTTGTAAGTGTGGGGCCGAGGTGTTCCGACAATTTCCCATCGTTGTGTGGTAGCACTGATGGCAGTGGTTAGTGGTGTTGCTGAAATTGTATGGAAGAGGATGAAGTGAATGATGCCATTCGCGTTCACAGTCGACGAGAGAGGAGTACAAAAAACCTGTCTCCATTGTTGCTCTCTTTTTCTTTCTCCCTCATACAACATCACACACTAAGCTGTACATTCCATTCTATTACTGCTCAGAGTTTATGATACAAAGGTAATAATATTGACGCGTAAACGAGCACTATATTGTTGTCTCTATACTTTGCAACATGAACGAATTCATTATTGCATGTACAGCGTTTCATCACAGTAATGACGATGATCAGTACGACCACACCACCACCACCACTATGGCAACGGATGATACGGATTTTGATCATATTAATAGGTAGTGTCTTACAGGCAAGGTATGGTATAACTATTACCATTACTCCAAGAATGCTCATATTTTTCAGCACTTTGTATTATCAAACGAGTGAAATACCTGTGAAGCACATAACAAAGCGTACATGCATATGAGCCTACAAGATACAAAGAGTTATTTCGATGCTTCTGTTATGGAAAGAAAAGCAATCATGATCATGATGCTGAGCAAGAGGGCATTGCTATAAGGTTATAATTTTAATTCTGAAGGCACGGCATCAAAACGAGCAACCCAGAACATTTTTACGAATTTATTTACGTACGGTTTAAGGAAACCATGAACTGTACAAAAACACTAAGTCTGACAAACT
>JAQIXX010002041.1:0-27646 GCA_034700605.1 Willowsia nigromaculata
CCCCTTTGGAATCTCATTGGGCTTCTATCCTAATGATCATGATCACGCGGTGGTGATAGTGATCATGGCAGGGAGAAATGCTGGAAATGTTTTTACCTATCAATATACATATTATAGTATAATCTAGATAATAGTATAGTCCCAATAGTTCGGTTCAAAGCTGACCGACTGTATTTATTCATTGGATTCCGTTTTTCATCAATATACATAGCTGAATAGGCTTAAGGATTTCAACAACCTCCCACTCAACTAGCAGCGGCCACTGACGCAAGCTAGTTAACTTTGTTCATTGTTACAAATAATTATGTGATCCCATGTATAAATACTCGAAAAGGGAAAAACCAGATATTATGTTGTAGTGGACGCTGTAGAACCGTAATAATATATAATGTAGGTCTAAAGCTTTCTGTATAGAATATGCGTATAAACATCAAACTTTTTCCATTTGGTTCTAGTCATTTCGCAAGAGACAGCAAGAAAGGGGGACAGTAGGACACGAATCACTAATTACAATTAAAAATGGCATCTAATGTTATAGAGTCACAATAGTGACTGGTGGTTTTTTGTTTTTCCCTTTGAAAAGAATTGTAATTTATATTAATGAATAATAGTCGTCATTCATCATTACATGGAAGATATTTGATTTGAAGCAAACATACAATTGGCTCTGCAAGCGTAAAAACTTTGCACTAGATAATAAGTGCTAGATGTCAACTCAAAAAAGAAACTTTCATCATTCAGCACAGGAGGAATTTGGAAGGTTTTCTTGTGACGTTGTTTTGATACATGATGAGCTGAAGTTTTAATTTTGTAAGCAGAAAGCACTCATAGTACTTAATTAACAGAACAACTTTCCCATGGACGTTCATGATTCCCCTTGTTCTCCACTTTAATCCCTTCTGGTAATGCTTTCAAGGGCAATTAAACACACACGGGCTATGTATTCATTGCATATGGTATTTTTGAAACATCAATTTTTAACACACATCCGTATTATGCAATTAAAGTAGCTGGTTTATTAAGTAGCTGTTGTTGAAGCTTAGTATGGTCTGAGCCTGGTACATATTTTAGAATTCTAAGTTTAAGGGCATTATGTGCGAGAGCATGATTTACTAGTGGTGCTATTTTTACTGTTCACAGAAGTAGACATAACATAAATAACACGATCTCGCTCATGCTTTCTCCCACTGAGATTTGCGTTGTAGCAATTCCGCACAGGCAAACGACTTCATTCGTATTTCAGGATTAAGGTCACTTAAATGTGTCACAGAACTCCTACTTTTTCTGCATTCAAAAGGAAAGAACTAGACCTGTTTTCCAAACAAGACTTGACAAACAAGTACATATATGAAACAAATGCACTTTGGATTGTCTTCGTGTGTGTTTTCTTCTAAAAATTACTTTAACTGTAAATAAAAACGATGAAACTTATACTTTCACCGGTAAGAGCTCATTGTGATTGCTTTGCGTAAAAAAGAAATGGGCTGATACCAAGAAAGGGTAATGACTTCTGATTCATAGGTACATTTTGTTCATCGAAATGAGTTTGCTTTGAAGATGCGAAATTAGAACCTTTAACCTTTATCAACATCTACCTTACTAGAGAGAGTAAAATTCATATAAAAATACAGATTTTGTGGACTGTCATTGGGAAAATTTGGCACTAACATCAGATCTCTGTACGAAACGTTTCCCTACAAAGATATTTTCCATGCAAATACTTATAAATAACTTCTAATATAAAGTGCTAATTTCTCACTAAAGTTTTTGCATCTCATTATCCAACGAGTTTTAGTCCTTGGCCTTAACAGCTATTTGAGCTATTCATGTAAACAGCCGGCATAAACTCCAGTCCAGTTTTGTTTGGAATGGCATCTAAAAGTGTTTGTGAGATACGTAAACGAAGAAATGATCCTTTTTTGGCTTGACAGTGCAAAGCTGTGAAAATGGTTGTTCACAAACTGAGTAGAAAAACTTGAGTCTGGCAAATTTTTTGAAGTTTACAAGACAGCCAAGCATACGTATATCTATATAGCAATTTAGGTACTTTAAAGGTTACTCCTCACCACAAAAATATCATCATTCCTTTTTATCCCTCCTACTTACAATATTTACACAGGCCATATTATGAGTCTCAAACTGTAAAACAGAGAGAAAATCTCTTTGGTTTTTGGCGCTGAATGAAGAAAAGTCACAAGATTGGATTTAGTCCCTCGCTCTCATATGCTTTTACCAACATCATCGTCTTCTCATGCTAACAATTTTTTAAAAAGATCGAGATGCGAGCGATGAGAGAGGAAAGGCAAGGGAGATGCTATTTGCGTAGCCCTAATATTTCTTTGGTCTCTCTTTCTCTCTGTCTTCTCAACTAACTCGTTCGCCTTTTTCCTTCAGCTTAGATAGCATAGCAGCTAGTCCGGTTAGACGCGCCTTTTGGATTTTCCGTGTAATAATAGCTTTTAAGCTTCACAGGATGTGAAATGTAAAGAAAAAGGAGGAATATTAAATGGAAGGAGCCAAAGATATGGTTCGCCTGAGACAGAAAGGAAGACGAAGGAGAAGAGTCTGAACTACTAAAAGAGTCCAATTTAACTTGTATGACCAGCCAAGCGATACGACTATATGACGATGACGATGAAATAGGAAAGATTGAGAGAAAATATCGTTTGAAAGCGCTCACAGACAGAGAGATAGATGGAAAGGCACAGACAAACAAATAGATATACTTTTATAATATGTAAGGAAACGAAGTGTAATCTTGATCTTTTCAAAAGAAAAGACAACGACACCACACCAAACCATTACCAAAAGAGGATCCCCAACATTTACTTTGTACTTACAACCAAATGAGTGTCTTTAGAAAAGCCGCCAACGATCCTGTCATTTCGGTTTCCCTTGTTTTTTCACACACGCACACTGAATGGGTTTCATATTACTTTTCGCTTTCCTCCCTGACAATATATATTGCATAAAGACCTTTTCTTCATACCTAACACATAAGATGTAAATATAACAAATTTTTTTCTCCTCGCAGCTTAATTTCTCCGTCTATCTTTATCTATTGAGTCGAACATGCAATTTTAAACTTGTCATTTCCTTTGAGCTTTCTTTCATTTTATCAGATCCTTTGTTTTGCTCGTTTCATTGTTGTAATAAACCTAATCCACGCACACAGTCATTTTTGGGTTACTGCGTGGGTAGAATCATTACACAACTTGTTTGACACATTACTCTTATAGGTCTTGGGCTAGATACAGCTAATTTTTGAGTGTTGAGAAAGTGTTTCTCAAGCGCAAAACGCATTTAGCGTTAATTTGCAAAAAAAGTTGAATCATTTTTAAGCTAGAAGCTCGAGTCGACTGTGTAAGCCTGAGCTTTTCACTCAATTATTATATCAAAGTTAAAAGACGAGTTCAGTTTGAAAACAATATTTCAGTAAAGAAAAGATCTGAAGCACTACTATGATGTAAGAAAAGTGCTTTTTCTCATCTACAAATTTTCAAATGTACTTATCATGTATTTTACAACCTTTAGTCATTTTACTTCGTAATTAAATTTATGATGAGACCGTGTTATGAGTTATGACATTTAATATTTTATTATCAGATCTATCATAAAAGTGTGAATTCATTGAAGATGCCAAAACCAACTATTCAATAATCTACGTATTATGACGGGGCATTTTTGTCTAGATGTTGAGATAAAGGTAAGGCTAAATCATAATAATAGTGTCAAATGTGTAATTACATACACGTGTGACTGTATAGTAGTTAAATCCCGAAACAAAATGGCTCAACTAACGTTTTGAGAAATATCTACTTACATGATTGAATATAATCGCTAAAAGACACTCACAGCTCTCCAATTCTAGTGATAATGCTTACGACAGTAATGTGATAAGATGTGTCAATACAAGTCTAGAAACTGAAAGCATTATGAGTGCTTTCTCCTTAGATTGCATCATCTCGCATTCCTATTACAAAGATAGAAGCTTCAATCCACGGTGATATTATGACTGTACTTTTGGGAACCAAAATAGATAGCACAACGAAACTGAGGAGAGCGTAACAGCGTAACTCCTTCTCTCTTCAGCTCCCAGAAGTCAAGGCTTTTTTTATCTCGTTGGGTATCAAAATGCATTGCTGAGAAACTGCTGACTTAGGTAGAGCAGAAAAGTACGTCTTACTTAACAGTAGAAAGATTGTACGAGAATGCGAAGTTTTTTTTTTAAATAGAGGAAAATACATCAATCCCTTTTCCTCTTTTCGTACAAAGACAGCATCAAGTCGAATCAACTTTTTCCCAATTTAGTTTTCTCCAACCATTTCTTCTCGTTATCTTTCTTGCTGCTGACCGATATAATTGCAAAATGCATTCTAACTGAATTCCGATGGGTAGAAATGATATTTTTTCTCATTTTGCTCACCCAATTGTTTGGATGTATGTTCTTTTTAAATCTGACCTACTTTACAATGAGTTGGATTTTAAGGAGTATCGGTTTCTTATGCATACCTTGATTCCTTTCTCTTCACGTTCGTATCAAATACATTTCTAAATCGTAGGTTAAAATTAGAAACCGTGTTTCCTACATATTCAAGTAAAGCCAATGTTAGATTTTGCGCATCTTATAGGTATTTTTGTGGACTTATAATCGGCATATCCAAACCTATACTTTTAGAAAATAACTTGACAAAGTCCCATGAAAACGAATAAAAAAGAAAGATTGCTTTCACTCGATCAGACGAGGCAATAAAACGTTTCATCTGTTTGTATCATTTTTTTGCTATTTTGCTCGAAGGAGAGAGAATGCAGCAGTCAGATGCTGATACTAAGAAGAGTGAAGTGTGTATAGGGAGGTGGTATTATAACACAAGCTTGTCTGCATTTGCCTCACAAGCCGAGTCCGTGAGAGAAAAGAGAAAAAAATAGGAAGAAAACGAAAAGATGAATCGGAAGAAAGTGAATTGCCTAAACTGCTGAGCTAGATTCAGATAGGTGCCTAAATGTAAATGCTCGAAAGGAATAAAAATGCAAATATAATGTGTTAGTGGTACTCACTGATACTTTTTTGGCGTGGAAAGTTTAGCAATCCTTTTTCTCCAACTCTATTCAAACTCTGTTGCGAAAAAAGCTACTTCTAAGAGTATGATGTATGCACTGTTTCATCTTCATCTCTTCAGTGGTTTTTTAAATAAGAGCTACAATCGATCCTTTTCGAGGTTTTTCCTAGTATGCGCTTATATATCACAATGAAACTTGATCTCCTTCTCACTGGTTCTACTTGGTATGTAAATGTTTATTACTGCAACACCACTTTATCGTTACGAAGAATGATACAGGATTACTTACAACTTACAATGCATAGTACATACATGCGCAGAATTATTTTTCTTATGTCATTTTTATCTTTTGGAGAGTAAATCATTTTTAGTGGTGTTAGTTTATTTATAATGTTCACTTCAATCCTCGAGAAATCCTTTTGCTGAATATTGCTAAAACCTCTGCCAAGAAACTAAAGATAAGTACTTTCTTATTTCTCACTTCATTCGGCAACGACATTCTAGAATTAATTTTCACGGGTTAGAAGCATGTACATATTAGGAGGAAAAGTCAATCATTATAACCTTCTTCTTTGGCAAATTAGTTGTTTCGTCGAATTAATTTGAGATTCCAGGTAAATTGTTTGATTACATTAAATCTATATAATTAGCAATTACGTTTTGAAAGATTCGTACTGGGAATTATTTGAAAGGAGCGTCGATGTGTAATTAAAGGAATTGTCGAAATGCGCAAAACGTTTTCAGCAGTACACTGAGTTAATATGCCATCAACAAGGTGTAATATGTAGGATATCGGATAAGCCAGTAAAATATGTATGAAAAATAATTAAATGCAATTAGTACGCAATTAAGTACAAAGTAGCTATCGACAGGTAAAATTATACATTTCTGCTAAAGAAAAATACAATTATTATTGTGTATTGCTTAGGCATTATTTGTTTGAGAATAATAAAACGAAACTCCTTCCATTAATTTTAATTTTTCCAACTTTTTGGAAATAATTGTGTCTAATCCTCCATTATTCGTTCATAAACCTAATAAGATTTGATGGAGGTTTCGCAAGGTTCCCAAGTGTATCATGAATGTTTTATCCTCCTCTCTCTACCCATTTTGTAGTCTTACTTTCATTATTCGCCTTTGCCATAGATGGTCATAAAGTAACTGGTAATTTCGACCGTTATTTTAATGCCAACAGAACCGAATTTCATTTTTACTGCTGTTGAAATATGTGCGTAGGTTTTTAGGAATAACTTTTTGTACAATAACTAATCGTATGACAAAATATAAAAGCAAAAACAAATAAATAAAATATCCAAATATTGTGAAATGTTGGAAGAAATAAATCATATTTCAAATATCCAACTACGCGTATTAATGAAACGTACTGCCGTTAATTAGTTATTTTTATTCCTAGCAGTACAATTTACTATAATTAAAAAATATTAAATTTCTTTTTCATTCACGATTCACGATCCATGTAAGCGATTAAATGGAGTACTGCATCCAGTTCTAAAAAAATGATGTTGCAATTAGTAGGAATTAGTGTAGGAAAAGTGACGTCACACCCGAGATAAAAGCTGATTTCCTTTAATTAAGTATGGCGAAGTGAGGAGAATACAAGAGGATGAAAATAGGGGAGACACTAAAGAGACTACCTATAGAATGGAATTATGATTCATAGCATGGATGCATGCTTAAATTACCATTATGTTTCTTGATCGCTGGAGATTTTGCTAGCCAAAGCTGCTAACATTGATTGAACCCATCCGTTCATCACAAATTTTTGCTACATATGTAATTCCAAAATACTTATACATAACATGTAAAGTCTGCCACACACTTAAACATGCCTGTGTGTAATCCTTATCTTTACTACATTGGTGATGCAAGAAATCTCGGCAAGGTTTCGTAATATGTTGGCGTGTTTATCCATTTCGATTTACGCCATATTTTATTGTATCTAAATCAGGTAAAAAATATAAAACTCTGGCTTTACCTCAGTACTATAACCTACAATATTCCACATTGTTAAACTTATAGATGATTACAACATTGAATTCTTTGTGCGCTGCTGCATGAAGCTATGTGAATATTATCTATACTATTTAGCGTTCCATTTATTACAATATTTATGGGATATGGCATTTGTTGAAAAACGTGACATATTTATTGCGTTCCAAAAGATGAGAAAGATACTATTAGTCAGGTTGGAGGTTGGCTATATATGTTCTCAATAGGCGTCTTCTATAAAGAGAAACGGACAATTTTATCAGGCGAGGCGAGAGATTCGTTTTGTGTTCCAATAGCCTAAAATAAATGCAACGGAATGCAAAGAAACACGTATCTCAGGGCACGTATAGACACCGTACGAATAGATATATGGCAATGATGTGTCAAAATTTGCCTGTACTATTTGTTCACACTTTGAAACATGGTGGTCGTTTTGTTTTTCATGCTTTTACCTCTTTGTGTTCTATTCTTCTCTCACCTATTCATAGTCAAAATGGTCGCGTCGTCGCGCATATTTCTCCATACATGGAGGATTCCATACCTGCTTTCCTCGCCAACCATCGAGGACGATATTATTGGAATGGTGGAACATGAAATGGTAATTTTTATTCACGGCTCAGGGAGCAATAGTTCACGGATATGGGATGCGTACCCGTTGTAAATTTAAAATTATGATGCTTTGCCTACCACTCAACGCCTACGTAGCATTCATATTTCAAAATTATTAAACCATCGCGTAAAATCTTCCACCCGACCTATATACCTTCTGCCTTTCTCTCTCGAATGAAAGCATTATAGCTATGTAATCTCATCGTTATAACGAAAATTGCGGCGATGATATAGATAACACGCTACTTTTTTCGCTTCGAATATTTTGAAACAAGGGAAGCATAAAGGAAATGGTTTAAAAAGGTGCCAATAACGTTCTCGTGTATTTTTAGAAAGTAAGTTCAGTGCGGACCAGAGCTTATATCATTTCTGCTGCTAGTTTCTAGAGAATACATAAAGCAGAGGTGCTGACGTTGTTGAGATTCACTCTGGCTTAAATAATTGGAGCAGAGAGTAAAAGGAAAAATTAGCAAAGTTGATAATTAAATAGTAGATAGTTGCATGGCAAGTGTAGATTTTACCGCTTGTGGATAATTGTAAGTACAAATACAACAAAAAGTGAAAGGGGTCCTGTTTTGAAGGGCAAATTTAATTTACCTCTTTTCACAACTGTGAATAGTCACTCATCACCTTCATTCCCACTTAACCACACCAAGTCAGAGAGTGCTGATGTTAGGTTACTTTAGTAAAGCTTTTGCTGCTTATACACCTGTACGTATGTGACAGGTACGATATCAGCGAATCAGAGTGTTTCAACTTCATCATGTGAATACTCGGAGAATGAACTAAATAACTCACTATTATTAAATAGCTTATATCCATATTTTGAGAGTTAAAATTAGTGAAGGGTATGTACATGTATAAAATTCGAATGATCTTCAAATCCATTCCCCGTAGCCTTCATTTGCACTCTAGTAGTCAATTGAGGTCAAAATGTTCCATTAATAATACAACATGCATACAAAACTCGTAGTATATGGACCACCGTTGGCATAATCATAAAATCGATATCTGAAGGTACAAAGTCTATATCCTGTGCCTTTACTGGCTTCTCCTGTAATCTGACCGTTAAGGCTTTCCTCTTGACAGGCAGGCAGTATGCAAACTTTCCAAAAACTGATTCTTTAAAAACTGGCATCCATCCATTTATTCCCATCGCCACTTCGTATATTAGCCTCATCACTCTTTCCCTCCTTCCTTCTCGTCGTTTCTTCATGCACTGATGCATATTAATCAAAAACTTTCTCTCCCAGTATAAAAAAAATAGTGAAAGAGAAAAAGTTACAACACTTTCTTTAGTTACTTTTCTACTTCGTATTCCTCTTCCTGTGCAATCTGTGAAAAGTGCATCAACCTGATGCGAAGTGCAAAGCACATTCGAACTTAAGAAAGACAAGAAGAAGAGACATGGCCTACTGCCATGCCGTGCGCATCACATCCGAAAGTTAAAAAAGCGAAAATGTATAGCTTTTTGGAAAGATAGTGGTGCTGGTCCATGGCCTTTCAGTTTCTGTATGGCCTGTTTAAGGGCTTCCCCTCTTCTGCAATGCAAAGACTTGTGCGAAAAAGGAACTTGGCAATTTCTTTTGTATCGATCCTTTCTTCAACGTTATACCACATACCCAAATACAAAGAGACATATATTAGGTATATACTCTTTACCCAAGTACCTATATAAAGTATCCGCACTCATAACATTTATATTGCTTGTAGAAGCAACTTGAGAAAATCCCCTTTGATTCTTTCCTTCCATTTTTTTTCTTTAGCACGACTTGCCACTACATTCCCATTCTCACTTCGTTGTATATAGTATTGCCTCGCGTCTTCTTCCCAAGTTGCCATACATTACACCACCGTCACACTACTTTTTTCTGCTAAATATTTACAACCATGTCCGTACAATGTGTGGTGTGTGTCTAATGTGCTGTTACGTCCATTGTAAATTTTTTTATTTGTGTACACACTTGCATGCCTATACAAACAGAAAAATACCACCTATAAAATATACGATTGCGTAAAAAGCACTCAACCAAAGGTTGCACTCAACTACGTCGTCAGACCCACAACTCTTTCTCTCCCTTTCCCCATTTAAGCTCTAAGACTACCTTTTTTCCGGCTTATTCTCACTACCATTCATACTCATTCCTTGCGAATGCACGTTCGCCGATTATACTGACGCCGTTGATGCCGCGTTTGTTCTTCTGCTTCTGCTTCTGATATCTCTGCTAGACTGACTGTGATGCTGATGATGATACCCTGTGTCGGTGGCAAATAAACCTGAATATAGGTTTCCATGATGTAGAGTAAAATTGTACGTAGACAATGTGTTCTTATAGAACTTGGATATAGCTATTATTACAGGAGGAAACAACGCTCTGTGGAGTCGTCTTCTGTTTTCACCATAAGTTTTCACCAACATGTACTACCAACATTATATCATTTGCAGAAGGAGCTAGTCACTATTGCTCACGACTATTACGGGAACAATGTAATATACCTACTTGTATAACAATAGCAAGGAATCCGGGAATGGCGCGGTTCTTCCTTTTCTTCGCTTTATTTTGCAAAAATGATAGGATATGGCGAAGGCCGCTTTCTCGGCTATAGCTGTTACTATTATTACAACTGATGCAGCACGTACACACTTAAGGGAAAGTTTGCTTTTGGCATCATATCATGAAACGTGCTATATGGCAATACTTAAAACAGCCAATATAGTTCATGCAATAAGTATAGATACCCATCAGTTTGCACTTTTCCATTCTACTTTCTTCAGCAATCCCATGCCGCTATTGCCTGGTTTCCTTGATTTTGAAAGAGGATGATAGTGATGATGATGGTGATGTTATGACGGCAACATAAGATGAGATACAAGTGCACGTATGCATATGTACGGAATGCTCACTTACACAACACAGGATTCGTTGTTTTCTTTTGGACTGCCGATGAAGCTTACATTGTTCTTCCTCTTCTTCAATGACAATGGGTTGGCTTGCTACACTCTTCCAACTAAAGCGCCGTGAATGTCTCTGAAAATAGCTCAGCGTTTATACCGGCAGTTAACTGCCAAAAAATGCCTAAGCTTTTTGCATGGGCTATATATAGCCTACCGGGAGTCTTGTGATGGGAATAGAGAAAATTTTAAGTAGGTATAGCCAAAGGACCGAAAACAAAGTACAGAAGATGTATTTTGCCCTTACAAGTTTTTGACCCTTTTTGTTCGTAACTTCTGAACAAAAATTTATACACCAACTGCACATAGCAGCACACAAGAAATAAAGTCTATAATTTTATCTGTGACTCTGCCAAATAATGAAGAAGACTGAGCGAAGTTGAAAAAGGTAGCCCAACAAAACACTAGACGATGATAATGATCAGTTTTACTTGACATAAAATGTCCTTTCTTTTCTATGATGGTATGTGTGCATGCACTGACATTGCAGTTTCACTAACTGCCACTCACAGTACAGTGGTCGCTGCTTCAAATGTGTACATGTTTTGCTCATGCAGTGAGATAAATAAAGAGTAATCAAGCCTACAGGCGCCATCAGATCTCTGGACAAATCCATAAAAACTTTCGCCGCAATATGGCGCTCTGCACTTAATTGCATAGTTTTTTGTTTGGTTTTGAGATTAAAGTCAAGTTGGTTGCTATATTGTGAAACGAAAGACAGCATTTAAGACAATGGAAAGCATGAAAAGTTAAGAGAATACGTTGCAAGCATTTTTGCAGTGGCAAAACATGGGTCAACGTTTTCTCTGTTGGATGCCTTTTACCGTATATGATGAATTTCACAAAAGATATCATAAAATATCAAAAAGATCAATATTCAAGTAGTTGTTGAGCTAGCCCCTTGGGAAATTCGAGATAAGTATATTTCAGGAAACTCTTGAACTATCTGAATAAGAAACCGAAAACTAACTGACAGGAAGATACTCCCATTTCCGATAACATTTTCCTTGGCAAAATGCTTTCCACTCTTTATCCTTTATAGCTCCCTTGTCTATCAACATTTTGTTTGCTTTGTATATACGAATATGACAAAATTAAGAAAACTTATTTTCATTTTTCTCTGACAATAGCGATTGAAACGTATGTACCACATTTTTGTGAATATTATTTCTTTCTTGTTACCCCGAAGGTTTCTGGTTATATTTTCTTCAGGACTTCTTCAGAAGTATTTGTAGTTCACAGAGTGCGCGAATCAATAAAAGATTCACATTCATACAAGCTGTTGTGTCTGCTCTATATTGATTACAAGTTACTAAAGAAAATCACCAAGAGTAAAAAAAGTAAATAGGAATGAATTCACCAGCCATCAGCATTTCACTCACTTATGATCTAGATCATGGTGATGATTTGATGCTAACCCATCCAGGATTATGTCAAAAGCAGATTCTTGTGCCTAAAGGATGGGCAAATATTGAGATGCGATGTTCAGTTTTTATTTTGGGTAGAAATTGGAAAATTCTAAGAAAATATGTGTGTCAGTTTTTGCCAATCACATAAGATCGGTTGGAAGTCAGTGAGAAGTCATGTAGTTTTTGCATCCACTCTGCCTCGCACAAAGTCAAATCACTCGAAAAAATATAAATCAGATGGCTTATGCTAGTTTGGATCCATTTCGAAAGTGTACCTTAAAATTCGTGGACGTGCTAGAGCTGTTTGGTAGTTTTTGCAAGTACTATTAGTATATTTTAAAATACATACATGAATATATACAAATACGAGAGAAAACAAAAAGCAAAAGCTCATGTGCTTGTAAGAAAAAGAGAAAGACGAAAATAACAATAATAATATACAATATGCAGAGCACGCATCGGAAAAGCGAAAAAATTATGTTGTTCCTTGGACCTCTACATCGATATTACCAATGGGAAGTATGCCACGCCATTATAATGGCTATATATTGACACAGACAGACACTACTGCAGTCTCAATAGTTTGCAGATGTATAAAAATAAATGATACAAGACGACAGGCACTGGATATTACACGTTCTAGGCATAAAGAGAAAGAAAAGTAACATACCGCTGGTACTGCTTGTTTTTATTTTTTCGTTTTTTTTTCTACTTAAGCGGGGATGACACATGCCAACAAAAAGCAAAGTGACAAACCAACAGGGGTAAAATGGAAAAGTTATTGACATTACCGTTGCTGTTGTCGCTTTCATTTCGTTTCAGTCCTTTGCATCTGACACGATTCTACATTATCCCAAGGGTATCCCAAAAGCAGAACAGAATTTCTACCAGAGAACAGAGAAATCCATAAAGAGGAAGAAAAAAACAGTTGATACGAGAATGAGAGATTTTGTAAACATTTATGTGAAGATATATGCATGTGTACATATATAAACATTCAACAATATATATGATAGTGAGTAAAAACTGTGTAAGCACAAAAATTACGATGAGAAGTGTTGTAAACATTGATATAATAACACACATACCTTTATATTCCGGAAATGTTCCATGGCGCATCATTGAACTCATCATTATGCGCTATTTAATGGCAATATGGAATCACAATGTAAAAAATTATGCTATTTGAGTGTATTAACACAAGCAGCATAGGTCATGCACTTAAATTTAAGAAAGGAACACAAGTTTATATACCTATACGGACACAATAGATTGTAATAGTGATTAGGTCTCGTAGTCAGCTCTAACTGCAACATTCATTGATAGGAAGTCGAAGTAGAGCTATCATTATTATCGCTTGCAGAATTAGAAGAAACCGTGTCTCTATATCTGAAAAATGTTAAGGTCTGTGTGGAAAGTATATACCTATGTTACGTGTACTACAGCATCCGTTTGACCTGTTTTTTTTTTCTGGAGAGGAAATGACTAGGAATAACAGCATTTTTTCAGATAGTGAATATGAAGTATAATATGCGTGTCCTCGTCATACACAAGTACTCATTCCAGAAAGATCCCTTTTTAAATCGAGAACAATTGCTGGAAAATGAATACACTAGAGAATTGTACAAGCACAATCAAAAACTGAGATACCACAGCTTCCATACAGCAATCACCAATGAATGTGAGTTTTTGTATTTTTAACTCAAAAGAAAGTCATATTCGCAAATGGCTTACTCGCCATGCTGTGCTGACCATTGCATGCGTTTCAATTCAACTTCATCACAAAAAGTTCAAAAGTAAAAAAGCGAAAGGCTAAAATAACAGAACGTAAACATTTTACAACTATGAACCATTTTGTTCTTGCGTGTGTCATTCGATTTCTAAGCCAAATGTTTAGGATTACTGGAGAATTTGGATCTTAACATTATAAACAACTCGAGCATCTTTCAAGGCCTGATTTCAGCAGAGAAGCGTTTTCTCTCTCAAATTTGGCACATGGACTGTACTTGAAAATACTTTAGAATACCAAAAGGGATCAAGCATCCTTGTTTGCTAAGATTTTTGAAATCTCAGTTAGTTTTCATGATTTTTTGAACCACAAATAGGAAGCTAAGGATTTTCAATTCTGGTTAAATAGGCATCTGCTGTGTATGCTATTGAGAAATATATTTCAATATAAAAATACAGTCAAGACAAGAAATCATGTAGCTTAAATGTACCCAACGAATACCTGAAAGAATTTTCGAGACGTAAAACTAACATGAATATCAGAATAAAAGGGGTACGAATACTCATTTTCATTTCAAATATTGCTTACTCGTTGCGTCCGCTCAAAGCGATAGATCGTCACGGGAAAAGTTGTGTTCCCTTCTCTGCCTCGTTGGATCATGCAGGGAAGTGTCATTTCTTTTTTTTCCACCTACTCACACCCTCTCATTCCAATATACTTTACATCATCATTGGTAGTGGATATATTTAACTTATAACCTTGCTCGGCAAGTCGGCAGTTCGATCTTCATCGTCTCTCTCGTGTTTTCAACTTATTGGCATTTGGAAGATGACTTCTTTTACTTTCTCATCCTTTTCTGGCAGCAATTCACACTTATGCTATTATGCTTTCCGATTTGGAGCGTCATCACAAAATCAGAGGTGTAGGATGGGTATAAGTTATTACATGACACAGGGTAGGTAGATGCATTAGCATTATTTAAACAGTGTTTTTTACTTTTTATACGTATAACATTTAATATTGTGCTATCCAAACATATCCATTATCGCTTCCACGTTTTCATCCTTCATGTTCAGAGGACAAATTGCCAATTCATGATATCATTCTACCCGTATCAATTTCTCCATATATTAGTCCTTGTTATTTGCTCCCTATCACCACTCCTGTCTTGAGTCTGCATTACCTTCACACGCAAGTTATCTACAACCACCAAGAGAAAAACGTCTTTATTTCTTTGCTTTGATTCGCGCAGGAAATTCTAGAATTGATACTGAGTCGGGAAGCTTATGATGAACTTATTGGAGCATAGATAAAGCAAAGTATAATTATGTTACTTTAAATTGAAGCTACACACTCAGTCAGTATTTATATTTTCAAAGGAATTGAAATGAAGGTGTGTTCAATGACATTCAATGAAATAGATTGAGCGATAAATGGGTACTTGGCGGCGGATATATTTGGAGCTTTTCGGTTGTTTACTTTGGGTTATTGTCTCCATAAAAATATGATAATGTTCCAGCTTCCTTTTCTACATGGAAAACCAATTTCTCTTTCAGTCTTGTATCATCTGTAATACCACTCGACCGTCTCTACATTAGTTGCGTCTTAACGATGGTAAAATGAGTAAAAAAGTGCTGATAGTCACAAGTGGAGCCTGATATTGGATGTTTGCAAAACATATTGTCCAAAAGGCTATCTGGCAGAAATAAACGTTCTTCAAACGGAAACCAAACCATAATCGTATTACATACTCTTAAGAAATGTTATGCACTATTATTGCTTGTTCTGTAGGTATTGAAATTTGTTTTGCGATTTTCCTATTGTGTTTCGCTACAAACAAACTCCCGATATTTTCTATTTAGTCCGTTTCCGGCTAACTCCACGTACTTCATTTTCAGTTAGCATTGAATTTAGAGTTGAAAGTCCAGAGTTTATCAATATCATGCCCGGCGGCGTAAACAACTCAAGTTACAAGAAATCGTCCGCGATATTTTGTACTTTTTCATAATGGGATTACTCCACTCATTATGTATTACATATCACTGGGCGTGCTTGGCGGAAAATCAATGAAGTTTGTCGTTTGACACGCACTTATCCTGCAAATAAAATAAAGCTAATGCTACTACTCATGTTCTATTCTAACATCTAGCGTACATTAAATTTCAATGCATGTAACTTGAATTGTTCGTCGAAATTTGATGACCACCATTTAGTTCAAATACGCATGTCAGCTTGTAAATATTTTGAATTCTAATGTTTTTCAAATTTTTAAACAACAGTCGAGCTTTATAAACACATGTAACTCAATGCGCGCTTGAATTTTGTTCCCTAATTTTCAATAGAATAGGCAGACTTATGTTGGAAGGAAAAGAAGATGAAAGTTCAAAGACTCATTGCTTTCTTTTTGAAATGCATGAAAATACGTCCCTTCGTCTGAGAGGACATTATGTATTTCTGCTTTGTATAAAAGCGACTCCAAGTTAAGATGCATCGATTACAATACTAAAGGGAAGGGACCAATAGCATCTTTTGCAGTCACTTTAAGTACCATAGGCTCTGTAAATACATTACGATGAATTTTCTCCTTAAAACGTCATTGCATATGAGTAGGGATGTGCAAAACTAAAAGTTCTTTCTCTAAAGAACTTAGCACATTTACATACTCATACATATCACAAACATAAATATGTATGCATTGAAGTCACCAGGAAAACGAACGTACATTTACTATTCGCCAGTTTAGAAGACATGTTGTATCAAAACACAAACAGCTCATTTCACAGACAAAGGGTATTCACAGTCTTTTTACTTGTTCTTTACCCATGGCTGGAGTGTTCTTTATACATTACTGTACATGGGTCGTTTGTAGACCCATGAAGCAAATTTATTGAAGAATTTCATGGTTCCTGGTTATCATAATACAAGTTCCGAAAGCTTCTTTTGCTCTCCGTCCGCGTCCCTTCTTTCCTGATACATGCATACTTTCACTCAGAGTAATATTATTGGAACATGAGATGGGTTGAGTTTGACAAATTCAGAGATAAATGTTACATTACCGTTGCAAATGCAATAAACAGAAATTTTATGATTATTGTGATGAGTTTTTGCAATGAAGTTTGATGGACGTTATTCTAAATATGGCATAATGTGCGTTACTTGTGACTTCACCACCTGTTTCAACTTGTCAACTCTTTAAATAAAATACGAAATTTGAAATAAAATAATTTTCATTCGTAAAACCTTATTATTTACTATAATAATTACTAAAACATGTGAAAACTAGCATATCTGATGTAATTAATTCAGTTGTCAGTAACTTAACTGTCGGATCGCTACTATCTCCATTCACATTTAATTCACTGCGGTTTCTTCTAAACATAACAGTAAAATGTAAACTCTTCTCTTCATAGATGTATATCTTCATTTTCAGTTTTTCAATAGGAAGCCCACCCACGCATAGAACGTGTACCGTTGTCTTAAACTTTTTCCCATCCACTCTAGCACTACATACTTTCATACGGCACCAGAAAAGGAGAAAAGTGAGAACATTTTTTTCTCTTATGTATGGAATTGTGAGCGGTAAAGCGAGTCAAAAGTTTTGATTCCAAACTCTGCTGGTTCCCAGGTGGTTTGAAACCGCACCAGTCCTTGATGTCTGACTTTCTATGAAATTTAGTAAGCTCACTCTATAGAGCACAGCACAACATTCTAATTTCAGCATTCCATGAATGATGTCAAAGATTTATTTCCAAACATAAATGAACATTTTGCTTATTCCCCGTTCTCATGAAACCGTCGAATATATTTTACTAATTTTTAACTGAAAAATATAAATAGATAATTCAAATTCATAAATACTTGCTGGCAAATGGCAAATGCTCTTCACGAAGCATATTTATAAGTAATGTAGAATATTGAATCATTGAATGTTTATGAAGAGGAGTTATGAAATGTAGACAAACGTTCGCATTTTCTAGTTTTGTCTTTGTTACTAGACTTTCCATTTCCGTTTTGAACTCTGGATACTTTACACAGGTAAATACATTGCTTACACTGTGCGTGGTGAGTTGGAAAAAAACTTTCGTGTAAACTAGAGATTCAAGAAGTAATATACATATGTATATTCATATTTGTATAGGCATTTTCAAAAGTCAAGTAACGAGTCAACAGTCAACCTTAAGTCAAGTCAGTTGCGGTTTCTTGCAGCCACACTGTCTGAGCACTAACCCACCCATTCCAATACACCTCCCAACAAATGATTAGATATAGGATCAGAGTGGTTTTCTCCAAGTTCTCTCTTTCTCCCTCCACCAAACACCTCTAGGGAGATCAAATAAGCAAAAGCATGCAAAAAAGGTACCGCATTGCTACCACTATCATCTTGTCTACGAAAACAGCACAAGAATGAAACTTAACTCTCTCCCGAAAAACAAGAAACTAGGCTAACTTTCTGAAAACTTGTTTCGCCTGCTCGTTTTACTACTATCTATTTACTTATGGGATATTATTACGGAGTGAAGTGAGAAAAGTAGGAGGACTTTTCATCTGTGTAAAGCTTGTAGGCATATTATTAACTGTATTTTGTACCAATCTCCAAGATATGCGTATTCTACATGTGTATGTCTGTTGAATGAAATTTCATTTTCAGCAATCCTTTACAACCTATAAAGCTGTAGGGTTATCTTTTAGATATCTTATAAAACTATTAAAAGAAGAAAAAAGCATGCCGTGTTCCTTTCCTGTCGTCTCAAAAAGTTTGTTGGTATCTTCTGTTCTGCTGTTGCTTCCTATCGTTTCCACCAACTAACATAACTGACTAGACGCCTAGTTCTCTAGTTAGTTGCAAAACATCTTCTTTCCAGAAGAAACAGAGAAAAGTTACGTGAAAAGCCGTTCTTTTCTGATACACTTACCCGACCACATACTATACAGCCGCGTGATAGCATTAGGTTAACGTTAGTAGGTAGGCAGTAAGCTCAGTTAGCTGATTAGTTACGAACAACGACATTCTCAGACAGGCATATATAAGAACAAAGGAAAAGTGTAAGAGTTTTGGTAGAGTTCGGGGAATAAAAAATAAACTATTCGAAAAAAGAAGACAGCCGCACTTAATTTTCAGCTTTTCTTTGAACATACAATATTAGTTTTGTCTTTTTGGCGTGTGATAATGTATTTTTGTTACGCTTTTGGGCTGTCACACATTCTAAAAGTTTTTGAAGAAAAAGGCTCGTAATGTAATGCATTACTTTGGTTGGGACTGGAGAAGCAAAAAAAAACTGTCGACTGACCAGTCTAAAACTGAATTACACAGTGGAAAGGAGAGAATAAAAGAGCAAAAATTCTGCTGAAAATGGGCACGTATGCGAAAAAGATGGTAACTTCTTACTGTGTTTGATGTGTGCTTTCCTAATCATACCTGTTACAGTTGAACAGACAGATTCGGGCAAATTAGATTTTGAGAGAAAGAGAGTGAATAATTTTCCAAGAAAAATGTGGACAATACCTTCAGGCGCGTTGGTCCTAGAAAATATACTTAACCAGCCAAATTACACGTGCCCATTACCTAAGCATGTGTATCTCTAGTTTTGTTTCTTCTCTCATCTGTTCAAAATTATGGTAAAATTTATAATTCAGGTCAGCAATGAATTTAACGTAGTCTTCCGTTAATTGCATGCAAAGACACACATCAGAGTTTCTTAAATTTTCGCTTCCTGTTCGCCTACAAATCATTGTCGTGTGCATGCATATTGTATGTAAAAGTAGACATAGATATCTTTGCAGTGTATCATGAGCTCTTAAGGTAGAAGCTCATTATTTTTACGATTGAAATGCTAAATAAGGTTAAAACCATAAAAACCTGCCTAATTTTTTAAATTGGTACTACACTAAAATGAAATATATAGAGGAGTGGAGTACATTATGCAGACATTTTTAGGTGTACATATTTTCAGGTTATAATATCTAGACCTTTGATATTGGTGTGCGGTAATGACACATAACTACGACATCAAGTTTGATTCAGGAGCTTTAAAATGGCATGGATAATTATAGTCTGAAATCGGTGGCTATAATCATGATGCTTTGATGAACTTTCTACAGGCAGAGTGAGCCAGTGATTTTGAAAAATCCTGAATCAGAATCTTTGAAAATTGTAAAACTCCACTGAAAATATGCCTTGTCATCAAATAAATTAAACCAAATTAATGCGTCTACATGGTGAAAATTTGTAGGTACTCGTATGAATACTACTATTTTGAATCCCTACCGTCCTTCAGCCAAGCCCCTGATTATGTTATAATAACCTTGGTCTCTCTGTAACAAAACAATTTGTATTTTGTATTCTTCTACATGCACTTATTTCCGGAAGTCAGAGTGTGCTATGGAAGAGGGGTTTCGCCGATTCCCTACATACGATATAAAGGAGTTGTAAACGCTATAATGTTCAACGAACAACATTTCCAAAATTGGTTGCTCTTCAGAATCGATCCTTAACAATGTGAAGAAACGTGCGTGGCATTTTATATGGCTCGTGTACACTACTTTTACAGGCATACGCATTAACGACAAAATCTCTTAGTTGGTATTATCAGCTATTTCGATTTGACGAAGCATTTTGATCATCCTTTGTGAATCAAAAATAGTTGTGTAGCATCTTATATCTCTATTAATAGTAGTTTTAAGGATGTTTGTTAGTTATCATAGCATTTACCCTTTTAGAATTGGTTTCATAGCCATGTACAAACCCGCAAAATGCACGTCAAATTTGAAACCTAAATCTCACTGATTAGAAGATGGCTACAACAAAAGCGGTCAATATCGACTTACGTATTATGTACGTAATCGCAGTTACAACTGTTGTGTATCCGCGAGCTGTAAAATTACTTTAGACATGATAGTCTTCCAGAAATGATGTACCTTAATTTAAAAAACTGCAAGGGTTATGATTTTCTATTGTTAACCCATGTTATTTTACTAAAGAATAAGACGATGATGGTGACAATGATGTTACTTACTTATTTTCATTAGATATTTTCCTTCACGTAGTGTACAGTAGATTTATGAGTAGAAATAGTCTTTCTGTCAGTAAGAATAGGGGCACAACAGAAACTAAAGTAATGAAGGACAAGAGAAAGTGGTGGTGTATTAAACCGACATGACCGTGGAGAGTGAAAGGTAGGGATGTTGCAGGATAGTGTATAGAGGTATCCACGGTAAGGATAGTGTCGGTTGTGTGTGGTTTACAGTAAAATATATTGCCATTATTTTGACTCCCATCCCTATCTCATGTCCTTTTCACCCTGTCACATGACCCATTTACTGAAATTGATCCATTTCTCACAGTCACACAGTCGCTGGCCAGAAATATTTTGCACAGTGGTGTTGTATCGTATACTCTTCACACTACGACAACAATATTGTGTACACTTTATCAACCTCTTTCTGCCAACAAACCCATGACTTGGCAATTCAGCAGCACGAGAGAAAAATGGAATGGAGAATGGAATAATATAACACTCAAGTCAAGTCAGTTATTTCAGAAGGCGAAAACTGAATCTGACCAAAAGAGATGGAAAAATATAACGCAAATGTTCATGTGAAGCCCAAACGGGAAGAGAGGAAAGATGAAGATGAGATAATACAAACATCGGTACCGAATCCTTGCTCCAGCTCGTACAGTTTCCTAAAAATGTCACCGCTCTGCAGAGTAATATGATACTGATACTGATAACATATAAAAACGACCAATCTTTCACAGCCGAAATGGTGTGAAGGAGAAGTAGCAGTGAAAATAAACCACAACTTGAAGGTTGGGAAACGTATTCGAGAAAGGCGAAAATGGGGGCTTTTATTTTATTTAGGGAAAATTTGTGTACTTTTTGTGAATCATATTTACTTCTGTATATATTTTTTATGCTTATGAATTTATTTTGTGAAATAAACAATAGAGCAACAAGTTAGTGGGTTTGCATGGGGCCTTTTCAAGATAATCTCGTAATTTGAAAGATTCTTCGAAGCATGAAACGGAACGAAAGGGAAATACTTAAAAATTAATCACTTGAGCAGGTTGAGCACATAAGAATAAAATCTAAATTTTTTCTAAATGTAAAACATTATCAAACCAAGTTGTGAAATATGTGGTCAAAACAATCGTCGCCTCTGGAGAATGAATATAAGGTGTTTGTTGACTTGAAATGCGAGTTTGATCGAACCACACTCTTTAGTCATGTTTTGTAAAAAGAAAAAACTTATACAACACCATTACGGCCGTTTTGAGAAATTTGACTTTTGCAAAAAGTTGAATGCTCAAATTCAACCGATTGCCTATTTATTTATGATATATGTCGATAGTCTATATCTCCTACTTTCTCGCTTTCCCTGAAACTCCAACATTCTGAGAAGTTATTTTTCTTTTTTGAAGCTAAAAATGGCACTGGAAATGGTACGTCAAGCTATCACAATGTGTTGAATGTGTATTAGGTACAGATGTGTATGAGTAGAGTCGAAACGAAAGAGGGATATAAAAGGACTTCGATATGCGGATGGTTGAAAAATGTTTATCTCTTGCTGGCAGCATTACTTCATAATAAAAAGATGATATTTTATGTCGTAGTTTCAAAGCAGTATTAGAAGTCGTTTCTTTATAGTATAGCTTGTATTTTCCGCTGTTTCCAGAAACCTGGATTTACAGAGAATATTTATGTACATCAGTTTAATTTTTCAGCAACCATAATAGTAACAACCAAGTATGTAAGCTCGGTTGAGCTGAAAAACGCACAATTAATATAATATACCATCCTACGGCTCTTTTACTATGCCTTGACTGATCCCTCCATCTCAAGTGGTAATAATGTGGCACAAATGTGTGCCTAGTTTGGTATGTTTTATGAAATGTCAAGTCAATTCAGTGACAGACATGTCAGTCCACGAGGTATGAAGAAACCCTGTAGAACAGCAAATCTCTCCAGTTTGGCGAATTAAACATGACAGTCAGCCACTAGAAAATCCCACTAACAATAAGAATTGACCAGCATATCAGATTATGTATATATAACAGGGCTGGATAAATGGCCACTTACAGTTTTAAGAAGGGATTAGCGCTTCTCCCAAATGCTAAGAAGTTATATAAGTCCAGGTATACACATAATAGCTCTAACTTTTAATATGCTTGAGTGTTTGTTGGAAACCTCGTACATGTTCTATGTATTACACATACAGATGCCACGATGAAGAAGGTGAAGAGAAACCAGAAGAAAATAAGCATGAAATTGTCAGTCAGCTCAAGAAATGACTTTACCACAAAATGGGAAAGGATTCGATTGAAGGGTTGTGGTATTTATTTATGATGAATGATGAATATGATGTGGATGATGGGTATTATGGCCACTTGAAAGAAAATCTCTTATATGAGCACAAGAATATGAAGACAGTAAATAGGGCGGAATAATAAATTGCAAATGGAAGAAAGCATGAAAACTGAAAGACGGTGGTAGCTTACATTCATATTTATTGCAAAAGTACAGAATATTCTCAAGCCTCGGGTATCATCTTCAACATACAACCCTATCATTTTGGCAATACCAACATAACAATACATGTATACCATTATGTACTAATTCAGTTAGCTGAGTTTTATTTTTCTACATTGAAATGGACCTCCATAATAAAGTTTCAAGATGCTTTCAATCGTTGATTTTAAGCAGGGCTATATAATAAATCGTGATCATACTTTGTACAATCTCTTTGGGTGATTACAGGCTGCGTAATCATTAATTGTTATCTCACTTTTTTGAATGTGGTTGCTGTATTAAAATATTTTGTTTTAATTATATTAAATAATGTACCCGTTATAATGTTGCATGTTATGAATTAAATATTTAACTCCAGAAGCAAAACCATCTAATAAGTAGAAATAAGTATGAAAAAGAAGTTGCTCCACCAGAATTTGTCCTAGTTTTAATGAACTACATTTTAGTAAGACCAACTTCATTTCTGCGAGCGAGAAATGCGAGTCTAGAAGAAGGATTAGTAATCAGGGGAATTAGTTTAAGAATTAACTTTTCAAAAAAATGGAGCGCACAATTTGTGGAAGAAACGCGTATAGCACAATCTTATATGCTACTAAAGTAAGTCGTACATCTCCCATGACTGTACTACTTCTTTATTTTACGCATTATTTTCACAGAGAAACTTCCAAATAGAGTATTATATAGAAGACATAAAATAAATAGGAAAGTGAAAAATAATAATGAATTTCTTAGTATTTCAGTTTCCTTTCCGCTTCCTCTCTTTATGTGTCTGTTATATACATGCATGTTATGCCATTTATAATTTACACCATTGCTTCCTGCAGAGGAAGACATAAGGAATCCAAGAAATGAGAAACTGATACCCGGACTCTAAAAGACTTGGTCTTATACGGATAGATATTACGGTTTTGCAAAATGAGTAGAAAATCTTTTCGTGCAGCCTGCAATTTTAGCTGTGAGTAAGTTTTGCTTGCTGATCAACTTTATATGACGCTCATAGAGAGATATATCGTAAGAACACCTACATTAACATACTTTCTCTTTTTGGAGAAAGCCAATATGAGCAGACCAGAGATACGACAGGAGCATTCAAATCCACACTAGCGAATAATTTAGCACAGCAAATTATGCCAATGCCAACTGAGAGAAAATAAAACAATCAGTATTATATATGTGTGTATATGAAGAGGCAGAAGTAGTATAGCCAAACTTGAGTAAAATGTTCTTCTACTTCTTTGTACAAAAAACAGAACAAGTTTTGCCATCATGATCATCATCATGCCGTACTTAAGCTTTCAACATTTGCAAGGAATAATAGCTCTTCAGCGGAGAAAGGAGCGAGGCTCCGTTACAAAACAAAACAATGGATTTAGCAACACAGGGAGACCATAAGCAGCTGCTGTTGCTGTTTCTTCCTCAGCACTCTTATTCCTGTTGTATTGGATTTAATATTGCCCTTCCAATAGTTATGTTAAAAGTAGAGATTTCATATGGATCCGTAATGACATACTATACTATATATAGGAGCGCATGCAATATGTATTCTGCTGGTGATATAAATAGCTAATATTACATTACTTACGACGACTACATAACACATACACACACGCCTTACTCTCGCAGTGGAAGTAAAAGAGGACACAACCAAGTGAGCATAATCAGGAGCAACAGCAGCAGTAGGAGTAGAGAAATGACTGTAGTTTTGTTGGAGTTGAATGATAAACCCATTTAAAAAGAAATTTTCTCGGTCTCTTTCCCTCTCTTTCTTTTGTACAAGATATAATGGAACAATTTGCATGGCTGATGAACCAAACTTTCTCCAACGACACAGCTTCTTCTTGTATTCTGTATTGTGCTTTATACCAACTTGTGTACACATTTTAGTTGCATTATGTGTTTTAGTGAGTTTTTAGCGAAAACTTATGCTCTTCTCCCAAGATTTACTTTATTTTAAACTCTATTCCCGCTCTTCAAAAATGTGTACTAGATACAGCTTGTCTAATAGTAATGATGTAATATAAATTTTAGATTACTTTAGATAGATTTTGTCTAGACGAACTGAGAAAAGTAATCTTTTATGGTATGGTGATATCAAGATTCGGATTTTGCCGAATGGCTTAGTAATACGCACAGCAGGTTAAATAATCATGTGTACATGCTGTGTGCTGCTAGTCATTCATCATTGTATGCATTTTATTTGGCAGTACTCCCTCTTCCCTACAGGTGTTACAATTTTGCTCACTTTTGGCTTTATGTTTCCTTTTTGATTTCACTTTTTCCACAAGTAGTCTTAATGTATTTTCTTTCTCCTATATTTTCTCCCTGAAAATACAGCATTAAGCCAAAGATAAGGAACTTTTTCCTGCTTTTGGTTGCATCTGTTTCTGTTTAGGAACATTATACTATGTACTCGGTATATTTTAAATTGGACTTAAATCTCAAATTTCCTATTGTAAACTGAAATTGTGTAAATAAATACACTATTACGTGATGTAAGCTCTCAGAGCATCGTTTTGATAGTGAAAAAGTCGTAGATGTAGAAACATAAGTACCTTACAGCATGTTACTGTTGCTGATGTTTCACTTTTTAATGGAGGCGATGGCTTTCTCCTCCTGTTACCGCTGCTTACATGTTTCTTGTTCGTGTCAGTTAATATTTAACATAATAAATTTAAAAGACTCACAAAATTCATTTAAAGTCGTAGAATAAATTTGCTTTTCTAACTTGGCCATTTAAAGCACACAGTTATACGAGCTGTATTATACGTCCACCAGCCAGCCCGATTAAACTTTATTTATGCGAAGAAAGAAATAGACTTTTCAACATGAAACAGCATAAATACTGTGAGTATATGGCACATGCTTTTCAAGGAGAAAGCGGAACACAACGTTTCCCTCGTTATGTGTCTATGTGTACGTCGTGTGCTAGTCATGTAGTGTTCTAGGTCATTTTTTCTTCGTTAAAGCAAAGAGCATATTATGTCGTTCTGATTGTTTTCCCCTTTCTTATGAAGGCTTTCTCTTTGTCCATAATACATTTTTAAAAGTGATTTAAAAGTAAGAAGTAGCAGCAGTGCAGTAAACAAAAGTTTGGCAATATTTACTTTTCCTTTCTTCTCCTCTTTATATGAATGTGGAAAATAAACCGTGTGTACAAAAAGTATGGTCCCCATTGATATTATTCTAGTGTGGTAATACAGCACACAATATTTAGCATATTAAAAACCTTAGACTGTTTTAATGACTTACGCGCCTCATAAAAAAGCAAAAGCTGTGTGCTATTCCTAATGGCGTTCCTACTGTTTGGAAGGCAAAAAAGCGTTGAGGAGAGCAGTCAAGAAATACCAAGGCTTTAAAATATTACCCACTGTTTTTTCTGCATGCAGAAAAGGCGAGGGAGGATCGTGATCCTAACGCTGGGGCATGATAATATATCCTGTTAGCTGCTCAAATCGTAATGTCTATGATAGTGAATCTCTATTGCTGGTATTGAAAATTGTACATGGCTCGGCTGGAAGCCAAATGTCCTTGACCTTTTTTTGCTTTTCATGGAGAACACAATAATGCTGTTGGTATAAGACTCTTTTTAAACAACGCAGATTAAGTTCAAGAAGCTTTCAAGGTTAAATAGGTTTTCATCGGAGCCAAGTTCCTACATAATGTTTCATAAGAGTTGTATAACATTAAAAAATTGATTGAGATGATTCCATTGAAATCACGTAATCATTTATTCTTCGTAAAACAAGAATGGAAAATAAAGTATGGAGTATGATTGAGTTTCTCGTTATAATCATCACTGACTGAGCGGGGCTTACTGTCATGTAAAATCAGTAATAATTCGGAAATCCACAGAGATATGACAAAATTCATGCGTTACGAAAACACATATAATTGGCTGATGACGGTTAGGTAAAAAATGTCATGATATTATAACCAGATTAGCAACCCAATTTCGTTGTTATTTTAGTTAATTCGTAATCTTCCAGTACTTCAGCAGCCAACAAACCTGTACGATAATGTGTGAAGAACAAGGGGCAATCTTCTCAGCAACAGGAGTGTCCCGACGAAGCCAGTCAACTTTCTGACTCGACAAAGCACTTAATTTTACTAAAAGCTTAACAACTTTTCCTTGTTAGTGCAACGTTTCATTTTCAAATTTGTTATAAGAACGCTTGTGCTTCCCAGCATTTCTTAAGAATCACCTCACTAGTTTTTCAAACAAAATGTTTCCAAATATAGAATCCTTATACTTAAGCTCACGCGAGAAAATCTCGTTCATGCTAATTTGTTATGACAGATGATGCCAAGTGAAAAATGTATCCCTACTTGTCTCAGTTCTGTTGAAAAAC
>JAQIXX010002042.1:0-27631 GCA_034700605.1 Willowsia nigromaculata
GTGAGGTTGGCTGGGTCCTTTTTTCGTACATGGTGGAAGTCTGCTGGCGCCTCTGTCATTGATTAGCTTCATTCCTATGGGCCCTAGTAGAACTTCACATTCGCATAGCATAGTCGGGTATTAAAACTATAAGACCGTCTATAGCGGTAGAGATAGCCGTACCATTTCAAAAAAATGTAGCTCACTTCACTTCATGGAAATAATACAAGTAGACTGGTGATGGTGGTGGTGGCGTTGAAGAGAATGGAAAAAGCTGGAAATGCACTGGTAGTAATAGTGTGTAGAAGTCCTACTTATATAGTAAATGTGGCTGTGCATGTGCCTGTAGCGGGCAGGCAGCGAAGCGAGCAATGTAACGTATTATATACTTGTACACTTTTCACTTTCACCAACAACATGGAATTCGTACATTCACAGGAAAAGTGTGCTGTATATTTGGGCTGAGTAGTGTGTGAATACGCAAAGAATAGAATTGAACAAAGTTCCATAATATATTCGCCCTGTTATTATATCGTTATACGTTCTCAAAGTACGTAAACGGTATGGTCTGTAGTAGTGCATGTGTGTATATTCGCGTATTTTGAGAGCATTAAAGTACCTACGGAAAGGGCTTTGCACTTTCTCTCCTCTCTCTTTCCCTGTTTCACTTCTTTGCTTCCTGGCTGGTACTCTTCTTTGCGAACGTTCGTATTCCCTGCTCTGCCTACATTTATGGTCCTTCTTTTTTATTGCAGTTTACATTCTGTACATTCTCTACTCTGCCAGATTCTAGATTCCAATCCACTCGCTGGAATCTGGGTTTCTCAGAAAAAGCATCTGGATATAAAACATTTTTTTTGAAAACTACTTGTAAGGGTTAAGTTATAGGCATTATGCACATAGCAGCAGAGAAAGTAGTGTGTCGCTGTAGATTTTTTGGTGTGCATTCATTGTGTATATGAAACAGTGCGTGGTAAATACAATTCCCATTCCGTACCAAACACAGCATACTTTTTATACACAAAGAGGAATTTTTGCTGTGTTGAAGAATGAAGTTGAAAATGGAAAGAGTTCCGGCCTTGTTTCACTTCTGCTGGGTTTTTAGCAAAAGCTGTGAACTATATGCTCTATAGACATAAATATTTTAGACTTGTATATTTTTTCTCCCCACTATATAGTCTCCTCTTCAATAAACGTCCTTTTTTACACCATTCCATGCAAGCAACTTGCTTGTTCAATCGCTTTCCTTGCCAGCTTTCTTTTTCTTTCTCTTGATTCGGATCCTTTACTGTTCTGTTCTACTTTTTTTCACAAACTGCCTCTATTTCCACTAGTTCCACTATAATTTTCTTCCAAAAAAAACGAAGAAAAAACTACATGAATATAAAAAGAAAGCACAGTGTCCTGTGTACTTTCCTACGTAAAATATTTGGAACAAATTAATCTGTGTATACAAAGTAAGCTAAAAGTAAGCCTGGTTAAGTAAGTACGTTACTCCCACTCTTTTGTCCTTAATACATAACCTATAGGGACTCACAACACACTTTACTTTCACATTCACATCATCACAGATACATACATCAGCATATTTTTTCTCCTTCTTGTGTACACCGCAAGTAAACTAACAGCGAGTATCCGTATTTTTCTGGATTAAACGACACGTAACGTGGTCGTGACTAACAAAAGGGAACGTTCTAGGCTACGTACGTAGTAAATATATTTTGTAACATGAACACGATGATTGCATTGTGTGACCCATATGAAGAAAAAAAATCTCTCAAAGAGAATTGCTGAGGAAAGCAGAAAACTGCTCCATATATTCCACTTGGTGGGCTGATTGTTAGGAGATGGTTCATTTCCTCAATCATTGATTGTTAGTAATTCACCATTCTCTCTGTGAATTCAAGTGAGAAGAAAATATTACATTTGTGACGAAAATTCTAACTACCCACTTTTTACACAATTGGGTGAGATTTTTCTACGTCGCCTTACATCCGTCCTTGTTTTGCTGATCGAGAAAATGACAATTTTACTGATTATTGGAATTCCAAAAATGAAGAAAGATTTTCCAATATTCTTGTTGTCGAACCTCATTTGCAGAGAGAAATCCTAATAAACGTTCATGTATACTCTGATAAATTATCACGGATACTGGGATACTTCTCCAAGATATATTTTCAAGTTAACTTTTCTCCAAAGAATTTCGACTTTTTAAACTCAACAACATTTCTTCAATTTGTTCCTGGAAATTTTTCACTAGTAGAATTGTTCAGATTTATTTTATTCGAACACAAATGACAAAGTTTTCTTATATGGATTCGAGTAAAGATTGAAGAAGGAAGTAAAAGTTTTCTCGCAGATTTTTTTCTCCTACTTTTCTTGTACTCAACTACTATTTTAGTAGATATTGTTTGTGAATGAGATGGGCGGCGGGTGCGGTGGAGAAAGTTTCAATTTAAAAAAAAGCTTGATACCGTGCTACACCTTCCATGCACATAGGTAAAAGTACCATACAAAAAGCTAATAGACTCTGGGCTTTAGTAATATTTTATGGAGTCTACATGCGTGTTCAATTTTTTACTCAAGGCAAAACTCTCGTCCTTTAGAAATTTTCAAGTGTGTACATTCTTAAAACATACGCATATTATGTACATAGCTGCCTCAAGATAAGAGTATAGAAGTTTCCTTGTTATTATTCTTCAAATTAGGTTTGTTCATTTCATTTGCATCAATAATATATTATGAGCTGTATGAAATTTTTAAGTTCAGTTAGGCAAAAGAAATCTTTTGAAAAATTATACTACAAACCGCTAAAAAGTTTTCTAGCTCATCAAGTCATAATAGGATTTTACCTTTTGTATGAATAGTAATTTATTAGTTTCAAGTTTCGAGCTATAGGAATGTGAGAATAGGAATGTAGAATTCTTTCTTTGTCCTCCCTTTGATAATCATATTGTAAAGTTGTCCAATCTTTTAGTTGAATTGGATATCTCTCCTAAAATTGTACACACTAGATAGTAGTTCCACATATAATTTATAATGCGTATTGAAATCTCAGTGATGAATGAAATTTCAAACATTATCCGTTTTTCACTATTTTCTTTTAATCAATTCAGTACAAATGTCACACACAAGATATGCATAATATTCATTATATTACTACATAATTTCAGGAAGGACTTGGCTATGCTCTGGTGCTCATCTATGTTTTTATTTTACAAATGAGATACCAACTTCTAATTCTGTGACTGTGAGTTTCCTGTGGATAACAGCTCAAATTACAGAAGACAAGGGAGGGTGCATTTTGCATCATTGTTATTGCTCTGGTATAGCACTTATGAGTATAGTAAACCTACCATAATTAGAATGCAGAGTGAATTGGATGGCAACAAAAGTATTAGTCATTTGAAAATTTTGATAATAATGCATACACAGACAAGCGGTTTATGTCTGCAGTGCTAATGCTGGATTGATACGATTGATACTGTCTGATATGAATATAAACATATGAATGACTGTGCACGACGAGGGATTTTCCAACTGAATATAAGCCTTGCATTATGTAGACGGGTCTGCAATAATAATTGCAATCATGATCGTCAGCCAGTAATACATATTGCTGTACAGTGGAATAACCTTCAGCAAATTGCAATAAATTGCTTGAAAAATCTGCGTAAGATATTGATGATTATATTATGTGATGCGTACATATGCGAGTTCAAGCTCAATAACAAAATAATATTTTTAGTCTGGTATAGAAATATCCCTTCCTCACACACAATTCCATCAAACCAGAAAATGCATTTCAAAAGTTGCATTAGAGTTGGAGGCATGTTTCATTACTGCATCATGAATATTATATTCTTGGAGTCGTGCTCGTCTGAATCACAACGATCACGATGACTTGACGGTAATGTTGGAGATGATTACAAAGATGATGTGCGTTGTTTCGCCTCTTTTTAGTTTGGGAAGCATCAATATAATGTGCATTTTCAGTGTACATACAAATTGTACAGATTGCTTTTCATGCTTCTGCTGACGATGCTGAAGGCTAACACAAAAGTGGGATTTTGAAAGGAGACGGATGGAATCCAATGAAAGAATAGAAGACGTTGATGAACAAGAGATGCATTATAATAATAGCATTAGTGTGAAATGATGGTGATACTGCACCCACGGAGGTAAAATAAGGCGGAGGATTTATTTTACTGCATATGCATTCCTACATCATAATGTGATACGCACCAACACCTAATCTTTTGGTCGTTGTTGTGGTTGACGATACGTTATTTTATATGAGCAGGTAACATCAAACAACAGTATCGCAAGAATTAAAGAGAAATTGAAAGCAAGTGTCGTCTTAGAATAATATAATTCTAACAATAGAGCTTATACGACAAGGTAATGTTTACTCCACAGAGGCAATCAGACCCCAAAAACCGCCGACAGACACACTCACACAAACAGTGGCAAAGCCTTTGTCGTTGTAATAATGGTAATGGGGAAGGATACAAATGAGAATGTGAAGTAAAATGAAAAATTGTCTAACGAACGCCATTCTTTTTTTATTTCTTCTTTGATTTCATTCTTCATTGCAATTTTTCGTCCCCACATATCCCATTGCGGTTTTACTTTTATTACATTTTCATATATTTCAGTTTCAGGATGCAAAGGTGGTTGTATTTGGTAATGATTTCGTAACTAGATAATCAGCCGCTAAATAAAAAACTGTCTACATGATGCTCAAGAACTGACTTTTTTACTCCATGAGCTTCAGGCAATATTTATACCGTACTAGTATATACTTTATATTATGTACCTAGACATGCACTTCTATGCATCCTAACTATACATTTTTAAATGACCACTTTTGGTGCAACAAAGATTGATTCGAATTTTGAGGATAGCTTCGTGCCTCTATTTTTACAAAGGTATGCAAGCCAGAAGTTGTAGAATGATGCGTATCCACATACTCTTGAATCGCATACCTGCTACATCCTCTTTGGACCCCCAACAGGACACAGGTAACAAATAAACGCTGCTATACAATGCTGCAAGGCATATAGTACATTCATCATCATTGTATCTCTTCAATATGAAAAGTATGGAGATGAATGCAGGGAATGATTTTTTTTAGAGAAAAATTATATGCTATGCGAATGCAAACTTTGCAGCAAAAAAAATAAAAATATAACATGTTAGTAGCAAATGTGGTAATGAACAGCATCACGATTTCATTTTATCTGCATACATCAGAAGAGATGAGCTCAGGAATAGCATACCACGACGTCAGATGTGGTCTGTCGACAAATTTGCAGTCAGTCATCTTTCAGATTCACATGCATCGGCACTCGGTTTGCTTATAGAGAATTAAAAATTGTGGTGCAGAAAACGTAAGTTTGTATACACTGAGATTGAGAGTGTTGTGTGGATGTTTAGAATAGATGGTGTTATTTTGTGCCAATGGTGCTCCAAATACTCTCTCATGTAACTTTATTGACAGTGTGTGAAATCTTTTGTTGACATGAGTTTTTTAACATGCTTATAATGATTTAATAAATGACTTCAAATGAGACAAAACAGGTGTGTACATCGTTTGGCTTTTCTTCAAAGCTATTGATTTTTATGTTGTTTATGCTTTAAATTCTTTAGAAATACCATGTGCATTCTATTTACACAGTCTAACGTGTTGACTTGTGGTTTTCTTTGAAGTATTACTGGTCCGTGGTCCAAGATGATTCAAATGAATGAAATAAAGTCAAAACGCTCATGTTTACTAAATATCTTCAGCATTCTGTGCACCTTGTTTGTATAGAAGGGGAAGGAGATGATGAGTTTATCAGGCATACCAAACCTGTCATTAAGTAATAGTCAGAACACAACAGCAAGTCCATAATATTTGCAGAAGTGGATGATGAACGTGAATACAAGTTACGCTATCAAATTTTTTATGTGTGAAAAAGGTCAAAATGTAATTTTTCTGCTTGTATGATAATCTTGGATTCATGTTCATCGCATTAATGAGGAAAGATAAATATATTTTACAGTGGGGATTCGACGTGTATTATTCCACTAAAGCAATCTTCCAGTAGTGCCACACTATTTATTTATAATAAACCACACACTTTATTACGACAGCAAATAAAGTATATAATCGAGGAAGGGTCTTCTTTTGTAGTAATGAAAGTGGTGATCTTGAACTCACAAAGTCAATTCCCGTCTTTTCCCTTCAAAACAGTTCCAGTGATGTACGTTGGATTTTACTCGTTCTGCGTTGCACACTACACAACACACCATTGGAGTGTGACAGGGAAACGGATTGTGTGATTGTGCTACCACCATGAAGAGACCGATGATGATGGCGATGACGGTGATTACTAATACAATGATCATTGAAGGAGTAGTCAGTGGAAAGCAAGGAAAATCCAACGTATGAGGGCATTACAGACGGCAGCAACGGCAAAAGAAAAAGAGACGACAGAACGGAAAGGAGGGGGAAGAAATATAGAGTAAAAATTGTTGAGTGAGTGAATGAGTTCTGGAAGAAGAAGATGAGGAGACCAAATAATATTTTCCCTTTTCCCTCTTCTTCCGCAAAATAATTCTATCCTTAGTTTTCCTACTGCAGACTCTGTAAAAGCATTCATTCACTTTTATGGATGGATCACATAGCATGAGCAGGCACAAGAGGAGAAAATACGAGTGAAAAGGGAAACCTTGATGGAGTTATATAGGGTGTACATGCTATGCTCCACGTTACTACAAAATGAGACAGGCATATTTCTTTCTCTCGATTGTCTTGACCAGAGTGGATTGTGTAATACTTTATGTTCTTTCCTCTGCCATTCCGATGCTGGATACTGTAATGTGCACATGAGAAGTGGACCACAATATATAGGTATTTTTCGTCAAGTGGGAGAAATCTATATTTAATGTAAGTGAAATGTATACAATAGGATTGAAAATATAGTTGCATAAAATTTACCAACAAAAAAAGAGGATTCATACATCCAAGTCAGTTGCGGTGGTGGTGGTAGCGGTGATAAAGAAACTCTGTGAGAATAGAGCAGTTTTTTAAGCTGTATGAAAAAAAAAAACTCAATCGTCGGTCTCTGTGCCGTGCTGTGTGTGTATATTATTATTGTACGCATTTATAGTGCATTCATCCTGGGTTTTTTAGTGTGTTCTGTAGGCAGTTGTTCACAGTCTAGGCTGTATGCCTACACGAAGGAAGTAATGCAATATATGTGCATTGTATAGAGGGTAGTAATGGAAAAAGCATTCAGCGGAGGTGGTAGCATCCTTTCTACTACGACTACTTCTTCAACTTCGAACTCAACTCTCGTACAATTTTTCAACCAAGTTTTCGTAGTCGACTCCGTTCAACTGTGTGCATGCACACACACTGAGACCGACTGAACATCATCATGATATACAACAAACCCAGCAATGCTCTTCTCGTACAACTCGTCATATCATCATTGTGCTCGTCGTGTTCTTGATTTTGATGCTGCTCCTGCTGCTGCTGCTGGTATTATAGTAAAACCCGAATAGTTAGGACTGCAAGTGCTCAGTTGTTCCGTGTCAGCCAACCGCCATACATACATACGGCTAGTGTGTATGTTGTTCATGCTGCGTTGTGACTAGTGCCTGTGCGTGGTAGTACTGCATTGTCGACAAAAGCGATCGAAGATTTTGAAGAAAGGAGAAGGGAAGAAGAAAAAGAGAGGCTGAAAGTGTTCTACTTTTATTCATTCATTCAATGATATAAAACTTGAAATAAAAACATTTTCTGTGTGGAGAAAAAAGCTACCTTTCTTTTTAAAAAATAAAAAACTTCATCTCTTTGAAAGAGCCTGGAAATTTTTTGGCTCTATAAAAAACGGCAACCATCTTTTTGCTAATCCTCCCCTTTTATCTTTGTCATATTACAAAGTTCTGCATCACTGTGAACTATACTCTAGAGAAGATCTAAACTTTTTACTCTCAGCCAGTTATATTTTTCATCAGTGTGTTTGAGTGAGTGTGTGTGAGTGTGCGTCTGGGAGAGAATTAATTACTATACAAATTGGGTCGAATGATGTGAAAAAAGAAAGTTGGGGAAAAGTAGAAACAAAAGTGAAACAAGCACACAAAGGCTTAATTTGCAAAGAAAAATAACATTTTCTTATTCTCACGTACTTAAACAAAGTACACAAGTTTTTACTTTCACTAATGATCCTGCGTACTCCTTCCCTCTCATAATACGGTCAATTTATGAAAATACAAAGGCAAATCTTTTATTCTGAGAAGGAAAAAAAGAAAGAGTAAAAGAAAAGCTAATACATTCATCACATACATCACTTCACTAAAAAAAACTGTCTCCTTGTTTCTCTGCGTCTTGCTTGTTCATCATTAGCCTGATGTTGTTGTAAGTAATTGTCCTTGTGACAGGTGATGGTGACAGAATGTGACAACGAAAAGGAAGGGAGAATTAATACAGAAAAGCAACGTTCCAGTTTAGAGAATTACATACGTATCGTACCATATTGGAGTATGGAATGTGTGCAAAGAGAGTGAAAGCAGAAGGAACACATCTTTCCATACAAACACTCTGTGTATAAAATCTTCGCCATTACGTCTGGCGTTGTTCTATGCAAAGCTTATGCATTGTCTTCTGCTTGCTGGGGAATGTGCTTCTGTGAATCGATGTGTCTGTCAAATGAATAAAAGTTGTCTGCTTCTTCCACTGGAATTTTGCAAGATTGAAAAGAAAAGTGTGCGAGTGAGCTACTTTTTAGCAAACAAGGAAAGCTACTCTACTTTACAAAAGCAGACCGAAAACATGAACATCTCCAACAACATTATTTATAGCACTTAAATTTTTTTATCTAAATTTATTTATTTCATTTCGGAAAATTTGCAACACAAGAAGAAATTGCTCAATAAAAATTGTTTAAATTAAGATAAGAAGACAAATAAAAAAGTATAGAAGAAAGAACAATAAAAAAGTTTCTCAACTAAATCAACTTGTTGTAAAGAGAAAAATAAGGTGTATAAAACAGAGTGGTGTGGGTGGATTATAAATTGCATTCATATGATACACTTATTTCTATACTATACTTATGATCATCCTCTGTGACGGCATGTAAACCTATTTTTATGCATTATAAGAAAGAGTTCTGCATGATAAAGGATATATCTTCATCGTCATCATCAACAGCCATGCAAGTTGTTGTTGTTGTGGAATGAAATGACTTTTTGTCGTATTCCTCTCTGAGAAAGGCAAGCCATGCTAATATAAATGCTAATTAAGTTCACTGCAGCAATCATCCTCATTATACTCGACGTATTACCTACACGCAGCAAATCAGCAAACTAGTCGTCGGTTGAGTCAGTGTGTGCTACTCAGCAATAGTGACATATACGGGAATTATCACCGTTGTTTTAGCTCAGAAAAAGAGTTCCTGTGAATAATAAATAAAAATAATGATGACTCTTGTTTCGTGGCGTTACCAAAAGTAAGGTCGTCGATGCGACAATGATAATGCGTGTAGACTGAAAGAAAGAGTTCTAGTTCAGCTGTAAAATGTGTTTATAGGGTTTTTTTTTGTGTGAGAGACGTCAGATGCAAAAAGATGCTATCTTCGTGTGCGACATTGTAAAATTAAGTGGGTGTGTGTGAGTGGATGCCAGAGTAGATCAGTTTATCGAGAAGAAGAGTAGTAAAGCGAGTAATTAAAACAAAAAGGTAAGCCAGGAGGATTGTCCTATTACTGTCAAATATTGTAGTAACGAGGAAATCAGCTCTTTTCGTTTTGTTTTTAAATGTGAATGCATAAATAAGTCCGCCAACTAACAAGTAAATACATTACGCTGTAAGCGATAAAGATACAATTTGTTTGTGTGCATACGTGTGTCATGTGTGTCTACCTTGTTAGCAGTGTGAAGCTCTAAATTGAGAAATGAGAGAGACAGCAGATGTTTGACATTTTTATTCTTCACCCTTCTTTTCATTGCTCATCCTGAATGGTGCACAAAAAGAGCTGTGTGGTACGCACGCTACAATGTTGGTGATCGCTTAGAGCAGGTAGGTATTTTTACAAGCACAAAATCTTTTTCGCTGTTGTAAGCTGTGTAGATATCAAGCAAAGACGAATAACTTCACTTGCACTTCAAACATTTTTGTATGAGTGTTGTGGTATTTTTACGATAAAAGCATTTAAACCGGTCACATAAAGTCAATATGGTTTGCTGCAGAGTAAAATTTATCATTAGCTTTCAAAGTCTGTCTCCCTGTTGTACCTGCAATGCTGTATTAAGAAGACAAATACACGCAGTGCATTTCATGGTCAATGCAGTATATGACTGCATGATGGTAAGTATGGTTTTTCGTGACAAGTAATACTAAAAAGCGAAATATAAGATTTAGAGCTGTCATTTTTGTGTCCATTTTTTTCTTGCCATACTTGGCAAGTGTATTTATTCTCAGGGTATATAATAATTTTTGCAATGCGCAATGAAATTGTAACGCGATTCAATAATAGGTGTAGGTTTAATTGATATTTAGTTTTAATGGATAACAAAGTCTGGAAGAAATGGCCTAATGAACTACAACTTGCATAACACCATAAAACCACATCAAAGTCATCATCAACATTATCGATCGATACAAACAATGTGGAGGTGTATATAAATACTTACATTTCCTTTCAGGTTTTACATGCAATGTTTGAGTGCATCGTCATTTCGCTCGGATCCTCGTGTCGACGATAGTTTTTAACTGAATAGATAACGTTTGGATGTTGAGATGAGAGCAACACTTTTAGGTTCCTGTTTGATGGCTTTGTTCCGGAAATTGATACTGACACATTAATCGTACACTCGAAAACATTATATAGGAAACACATTAAACATAGCAGCGATATACTCACATATAACACACACTTTGTCTATAATGGATACCCGCATCATCTCGTCCGTCCAAGTAGTCATTCATATAATAACAATAATCATAAAAGCAGCATGAAAGTGAACAGCGGCACCACCACAACTCTTCTCTTATCTCATCTCTCCAGCAGTCTGCCCTCCTTTCATCCAGCATGAAATAGTCCAACCAAACTCTTCTCCACCTACTCGAATACCCCGAATGCAATTAATAATACGCGGAAGACGGAAGTTGCTCTTGGCTATGACTACTGAAGAAGATTAGACAGTGGCAGTCATCCGAAAAACTCCTTTCCCTTTATCTCTATAATACGCTTTACAAGTATATATAGGATCAGTGTCATTATAATACGCATTATAGCTGACTGACTGAGTGCAGTGGAGGAAATACACATGCATTAGAGCAAATGGATTGTGGAGATATGGGGATGATGATAAGAACAAGAGCATCTTAAGAGTTTTCCGGGTATTCTGTTATTTCTCCTGTGCTTGCTCTTATAATTTTCTACCATGCACAAGAAAATCCACTCTTTCAATCAGCAGCAGGAAAGAATGAACCATAATATGCACATGAATATTATGAAATATCATCTATAACTTCAGCATTACGTATGTTGTGTCAACCAACGTCAAGTACACTTCTCCTATCTTGTCTCTTTCCCTCTCCATATCATCTTTTTGTTAATTAGCATCCATCTCATCCTCTCTCCCCATCTTCCTCATGGACATTTTCAAAAGAGTTGTTTTGAGAATGCTTCAACTTTCCCTATCTCATTCTGGAGTTCATCCATTCTTCTTTCACTTCCAAAACTTGTAAAATTATTGTGAAAAGAGTTTGCTGAACTAACTTATTACACTGGAAAAGTTTATTTCCCCGAATACTGTACACGTTCGAATTCCAAGGTGTTTTGTTATGAGAGAAAACCACATAATAAGTAAACAACGTAGATGGATTGGGCTGAATTGAACCAAAAAGATCTCATACTCATCAAAATGGCTCTAATATAAACAAATGATTATGGAATGTGGATTTCTGGAGAAGTGAATTACAACAAGAAACATAATTTTGGCAGTGAAGCAAAAACCTGATTTTATCCTTCTCATGTCCAATCTCCAATTCACTTTATTTTACATTATTATATCCTCATGCAAATTATATCGTTTTTCATTCCATTCAAGAATCCAACAATTTCTGAAAATGTATGTCATTTGCCGTTCCCAGTCAGGATATGATTAACATCATTAAATTGCGTAAGTTGTTTTTTTCTCCTCTCCCCAATGACTCCCTTGTAAACTGGCTAAGCATAAAGAGGAAAATTATTGTGATTTTGTGTCATCATCATCAAAAAGAGGGAAACGGGATGGGACGCATGAATACCAACAACTATTGACTATATACTATTGTAAAAAAACATCAACTACTGTGTACTCATTACCCATATCGTAATTTTACCTTGACGGTGCGTAATAATATCTCATCCTATGCTTTTCTAAAGAAAAAAAATAGAGGATGAGCAAAGAGCACGCAGCACAAAAAATAATAACAGGGAAAGGTGAAGGAAGCTTGAACAACATGCAATATTATAAAATATTTAGGAAAAAGAAATGAACAAGTACATGTTTGCTTGCATAGGTATTTATTTGAATATTGTTATGTGTCATTGTAAAAATTGAAATGAAAAGAGGAAGAAAATTATTCACCCAGACAGTCAGTCAGGACTTTTCTGTTTCCTTCAATTACTATTATCATTTGACGTTTCTTTCTTGTTTGTTGGAGTTTCTCTTTAAAAAAGTACTCATGTACGAAAAGCATTCCTTTGTAAAAGACAGTTATGTAAAGTTACTGTAGAAAACAACAAACACACTCACATCAACGTACTGCGTTTTGTAACAAAACGGAGTAAAGGGCAAAGCTACGCAATATTTTTTCTCTTGTTTTGCGTATTCCCATCACGTTCAAAGACACACACACATATACGCTAGATTGGATAACGCATGTTTCCTAGCTTTGTGCTCGAACAAGAAAGGTTGTTACAAAAAATACTACAACTTCTGTCATTAATGTTGTTTTCTCTGATGGTGGTATTTAATGACTCAGTGCGCGTAGTGGTCGTAGTTTTTCTCCTGTCAATAGTGGAGTGCATGCCGTTGGGATATTACTCTCTCTGGCACAGGGAGCAAGAAGTTAAAAGCTGACGGGCAAGTCGCAAAAAAGGTTGATTATGATGTAGATGTGCGTGCAATGCTACCATATAACAATAAGACTAATAAAAACAACTAGTGAAGCTACTTTTATATTGCACTAAATTAAAATAATTGAAGAATCCTCAAACGTAAAATGTGTAACCGTGCAATTTACATTTTAAAATAGGAGCATTATACCAGGTTCAGATTACGCAATTAAAATCCATTATTCTTTCGCTTTCGTTGTTTGGAAGGAAATACCTAAGTAAAAATTATAAAAATGCTTTTACATTTTTTTCTCATCAAATTATCATTTGCGCCTCTATTATTAATCATAATTGCTAATTGTCACGTTCTTGTGTGGTTAGTTATCGTAGTCATCAGAAGTAAATTTTTTATTTAAAAAAGTTATAAACTCGTGAACATTTCAATTAAACTGCTTGCGGTGTGGTACAAGGTGATGTATGTGTGAGCTAAAAACACGACGGCTCACCGATTACGCTAAGCCAATATAGAAGGGGAAGTTGAACTTGAAATCCAATAAAAGTAAAAGCTTTTATATTCCTCTGCAATTCATTACATGCAGATCAGGTTGTGCTGATGGTTTGATTACAGACTCAGACTAAGAGTAAAAGGGTTATATTTTCATTTTCCAAGCCCAATCGAATATTTCTTTCTTCTTTACACAGATAAATCATACAGTTGGCTCTAACTGTCGCAGCTTTCTGATATGTTCACCCGTTTACAGTTTGATAGGGTAGAAAAAGAGTAATTTGTAGGATTGCATTTAAAATATGAGCAGTTGCTTTTATTGTGTCGTATGTATCAAATTTACTTACGTAGGTAAAAAGTACAAGCTTTTGTTGTCACTCCTACTTACACTGAAAACGTAGTAAAAATTGCCTAAAGGTATGTTATGCAGCCTGCAACAATAAATTATCTAAAGAATTACATATCCACCCTTTTCATCTTCATGAAAGAAGAAGTAGTGGCTAGTGACAGTTTGATTTGTATTTGTTTCAAGTGGCACATACTTCTGCAATCAATCAAATAAAACTGACGATATTGTTTTACATGTGCGTTTAACGTGCGTACTGGTGGGCGTGTCACCGTCTAAAAAGCAACAAAATATACCAAAGTACAAATATGTATGTGGAATGCACAATATTATATTATTGTAAATGTATACTTATGTTTGAGTACATCTTACTCTAAAATGTAGCATAATGATGTTTGAAAGTATGTTTGAAAGTGTGCGTGTAAGATAAAACCCTGAAAAGTCTGCATAAATTCGACTCATATAACATGCAATGCAAGCACCAGCACACAATAACAACAACAATGTAACAACATACCATTTTGTATGGACTCTTCACCTCGTCACGTCATCATTTCGAAAAATGAGGAAACTTCAGCATATTTAGTTTTGTTTGAAACTCCTCAAAATATGGTATGAAACCCAGTTTTTTTAAAGTCAAGAAGCTCCTTGAATTTTCTGTTTTGCCATAAAGTAGCAGTCGTTTATTCACACATTCCTTTTTGATGGTAATGATAATGTTGTCTGGTCTGAGAAACTAACTGTTGTGTCAAGCCAATAAGCCATGTCGCTATATAGTCTTGTAAGCCGCTCATCTCCTCAGAAAAACTCGCCTTTTGCTTTCGCAAGTTTCTATGCTATGCGCATCTCTCATCTCATCTGCTTTTCCTACTTTTGTGATGATTATCATGATGATGATGATGGTGAGAGTAGAGTGAAATGTGCAGCCCGGGCCCATACATTACTTTTTATGGAAGGTTGTTAATTGGCTTCTCTCAAAATTAAGCCAGCTGGTCATACTGTATATAGGTATATGATGCAGTGTTTTGTTTGCAAGCTTTTCTGTCTGACTGGGTGAGTGAGCTATATGAGATTAAAACATGTACAAAACGCTTTCGCCATATGTACAACTTTTACAGTAATACAATTTCTGTAACGCGGGATTTTAGCTGTGGCGTCTCCGCCGTGTTTTTTACTCCACTTTTCTAACTTACTCTATTAATTCATATTATTCAAGAAAAGTAGGTAAAGCAGAAAAAATCTAGTTATGAGTTGCTCCTTTTTGTGTAAAATCTTTTAGCAAAAGAAATTGTGTAAACTTTTTTTGTGAGAATTTTTAATAACATTTTATGATGTAGAACATTCAACATTCATGGGAAACAAAGCTGAGCCTATTTTCTTTTTTTTTTGCCTTTTTCAAAGATATGCAGTATAAATGTGGTAGATGCTCGTTTAATGTAATATAATATAAGATGCTCAAGAATGTACATGTGAATTGGAATTATGTTATTTTCACTCACTCTCTTTATGTTCGCCATTCACTCCACGCAGAAAACGAAGAGTAGGAAGATCAAGAAAAGTCGATTTTTTTGTCATGAGATGTTCCCCGTAGTTCTGTGGTTTTTCGTGAGTATGAAAGTTCTCCGAAAATTACATTTTCCTTTTCTTGTTCCTTCTTGTGTGTTTGTGTGTGAAGTGAATAATGTCTTTTGACTTCACTTTTTCGTGGTGAAGGTGGTGGTGGTAGAAGTGAAGGCAATGATAAAATGTAAAGAGGTAATAGTATTATGGAAGCATGACATGAGTGTAACTAATCGAATCAAATCATGACAGCAAAAAGTCGTTTTCTTCCTGGAATCCTTTCTCTTAATGCATTTTGTCAGAAAGAATACGTCGTCTGACAAAGAGGAACGGTTTTTTGGAGTAAAAACCCTTTACGGGGTAACGTCTCTGTATAGATTTAGAATGAATCATTCAACCAGTTTCTTATAACCATTATCAACACGACTTCGTTAGTAGAGATGAGATTGACGATTTTCTTTATTTGATTACTGCAAAGGCGGGAACAAATGAACGTATACCACTTTTCTATGCATGTATGCAAATCCAAGGGAAACATCCTTATACGTAGAAAGTAAGACAAAATGAAATGAGTGTCTGAAAAGGGACAAGAATAAAAATGAATTATGCAGATATTGCAATTAGACACAGTCTTATAAATAACAAAAAACAGTAATGCTCCACCCTTTTTGCACTAGTACCAAAACACATTGAACTCCAGTCGATTTGAATGAAATTAGTTTTGTGTCGTAAAATAAATGGTTTCCTTTTTTCCAATCTTACTGGTATTCATTCTTGCTTTTATGTTATGGTCAGTGGTCAAGTCACGAAAAAGTATTTATGACTGCAGAGGTCACAAACATTTTAGTTATTACTTATTATCATTATTATTACTCATAACTCACAAATTGTATAATACAATATTCGACGGGTATATTATGTAATACAGATAAGTTATCATCCTTCACTCACGGTCACCATCGGTATTGACTTGGTATAATGGCATCACAACACAACCATAAAAAGTGTTTGTATGATTCTGTCTGACTGAACTCTAAGAGCACCAGTCAATATGGCCCCATTTGGCTCCCTTTACACGTGCCTCGTCTACAAATGAGTCCCTTGACTCTGCTTGTCTTAACATCGTCATTCTTCATATTTCACCCTGCGATTGCGAGAGCATTACAGCATCAAAAGCACTTTATTCTATGCGTGGGCAACCAAAAGTGCGTATACTTACATTTAATTTTTCTCATCACATATGGATTATCTATAGTATAAAATATTTTCCACTCATGTAGGTACGGTGTCAATGTGCTTACGATTTCTGTTTATATGACTGTTGGAGATATGCACCAAGCACCAAAACGAAGACGATCGCGCAGAACGTGACAGGCCATTGGGCAAACTCTTCTTTAAATTTTATTACCTCTGCAAATATAAATAAGCAACTAAAATGCAATATTCATAGTAACAACAATACCAGATAAAGATCCACACTGATGGGAACATAAATGCATAGTTATAATTGCAAAAGGAAGAATGAATTGTGCTGAGAAATTCATTGTGGTAAATGACAGAGATATAGGAATATGACGAGCGAAATGAGCTTTTTCCTTCCCTTTCATGCAAACAAATAGAAACAGATAATCCACTATATACGCATCCCTATCGTATAGCTTACGCACTAAAACAGAAATGAAAGTTTTATGGGATGTTGGCATTTAATATGGAAATAATATGCGTATTGTGCGTATCCATCACCTAAACGTGATATAAACATGTAGTTATTCACATTATATCCATATGAAATGTTTAATAACCGTCATATATTTAAATGCTGACAGGTAGAGGATGCAAGCAATTCAAACTGTTAAAATCTGTATATATGTACCTGCATACTACACACATGACTTTCATGATGTATTTGACGAGCAATCACAATGAAACATCTGAGTTTTGCATTACACATTCAACATTGTATGCAACAGCCATCTTCATAACGCAGCAGCGTGCAAAATACATACCTTTCTGTTTATGCGTAAAATATTCCTCTTCGTCTCGGGTTTCCATCCTTCATTTAAAAGCGATTATATAGTCATTCAGAGTTCTTGCCAGAGGAGATGACTGAAGCATGGCAAATCTACTTTAAATGTCATTGCTGAAGGCAATATTATTTGTGTTATATTCAATATATTCATTATAACGCTGCATCAGAACAATGCATGCGTGAAGACCACGAGTATATGGGGGGACAAAGCTCATCCCATGCGTAAGTCATAGGAAAGGAGAGATATTATGAGAGATGTACTTTGTGGCTTTGGCAGCTCTCTGACATTCAAACACATAAACAACAATAAGATGTGTGTAGTAAAACGGAATTTCAGAGGAAAAGGAGGGAAGAACGAAGGTTAGAGAGAAGAGTTTTCAGAGACCGAGAGCCAACCATGCCAAAAAGTTGAACCTTCTGTTTTTGTTGCTCTCTTCTTCATCTTCATTATTATCATCATCATCATCATGATCAGCATCCTTCTTCTCTTCTTGTGCGTTCTATTCCCCATCTAAGACGTCTGCTGCGTTCGTCTTCTCATGTGTCTTGTTATTGTCTTTTTCCCCGTTGGAGTTTTGCGAACCCTCCTCTCTGCTAATGCATGTATATTGAACTCAATTACATTTTGTAATGTGCCTCAAGCAATCATCCTTCTCATCATCAGCAACAGCATTGCCTTCATCATCATCATTTCGATTCAGTCGCAATCGTCCTCAGCAAAAACGGCACTAACACCACTATTGAGAGAGTAGTTCGTAAAATTTCAAAGATGCTATTGCCTATTCCCCGTATCGTATCTGTCAAGTAAACAGTTTACAAACAATGCAGTAGAACATGATGGGAATATTTTTTTGATGGAGAGAGAGAAAGAGGTGGAACATAATACGTAATAAAAAAGAGTGCAATATAATGCAGCAAAAAGAAATTAAAACCAAGTCTTTCAACTCCCCTTTCACAAGTTGAAATTTTAATGGGATGAGATAACTTTTTAATATTCCCACTGAAACTGCTTCTGATTTTCTCCTGATGAAAATGATTAGGTTGATGGAGGAGGGAGAAAAATACAGTTTAGAAGTTATCTATATAATACGTGAATTTTTAATGTACTATGATGGGAAATTGGTACTTGTAGCAGTAAGTAAGGCAATCTATCTCATCATCATCGTCCCCAGTGTAGTAGCTTCCTTACAAAAAGTCATGTTAAATGTGCCATAAGCAAAAATAATGATAACAAGTGAACAGTGAACCTCTACTTCCCTTATCAAAAAAATGAAAGGATGATGGGAAAAAGATCAACGAGAGACGAATAGAAAGAAGGATGTATCATTCTTAAGTAGCTACCCGTATTTCTATTCTCTCTTGTATTCAAATGATACGTTAAATACAGTCAAAGTTTCACAAGCCTGCATTTCCTCCTAGACCTCTTTTCCCGTTTCAAAAGTTTTTTGGATACTATTATATTTCCTTCTTCACCATGAAAAAACCATTACAATAGAATATAATAACCCATAAAACAAAATTTATGTGTTTTCAGCATCCGCACTTTGTATTTTGTTTTTTAAGTGAAATGTTGCACACGTGTGTATTCTTTTGTATGCCATTTGTAATAATATTAAATTGATATGTTGATTATGCTGGCGACTTGAATTGATCCTAATGCTCTCTGAATTCAATGATTCGTGAAGTCAAGAATAAAGGAAATTATTTTTCCGTGAATTTTCATATCAAAATGTTTGATGCATTAATACTCAATTCTATACGTACATACATTTCCATACAAACTGTAATCATATTGGTTTACCGGAAACATAAAGCCACCTGAGTTTGTAGCTAATGTAGCTCTCACGCAAACGTAACCAATCAATCGTTCAGTACCACCAACATGTTGTGACAACAAAATGTCTATTGAAGCACCACTCTGTAGAAAGATATATGAACAAAAGTGCGTAATCGAAATAAGGAAAAGGGCCAAATATTACATCGAGTAGAGTTTAAAGAATCCTTTTTGTTGTCTCTTGCTGCTTCAAACTCTAGTCGTGGTCTGTCAGTCAACATATATTGGCATCTATTTAATTCATGATTTGATATGTCACGGCTCTTCTCGCTTGACACACATTCCATTTTAAAAGTGGGCATGATTTACTGAGCTGCCGAAAGAGATGAAACAACTGATTTGAAATTCTACTATTGGGTATTTTACCGTGTGCAATGTGTGCTGATACGCACGTACATAATATTATTACTTACTTATGTGTATACGCGTATAGTCTGTAACAACCACGACTTAATTGAGCTCAACAAGAGGAAAAGAATAAAGGCTTGTCTGTAAAAATAGTATACATTCATACAATTTGATCTTTTTGTGATTACTCTTGCGACTCTTTACTACTTGTCTACCATTTTCTGACTAGTGGCGCTTCAGATAAAAGAAAGCTATATTTTATGTTGATACGACGGGAATGAGGGAAGACAGACAGACACGACGTAACACATGGATCATTCATCATACCACGCACAACAGAATAATAACGTGACACAATTCCATTCGGCCTATGATACTATCTTTTCCTCATAAAGTTTGTAGGTAAGTTCTATATGTGCATGCATGAAAAATCCATGCAACTCCTCCACCATCATCACAGAAATACCGGTATGAAGACACAGATCGTAACAGTAACAGTGCACCGTCACTATCACCATCATCATCATTATTTTCGTTGCCCATAACGCAGCCAGTGCAATGGTGTTCCTTTTAAGAAAAAGGACAAAGTGACAATGACCCGCAAAAAGAAATAATTCTGCGAGGTAAATCATTATTATCTTGATACATGCACACAATAAAAACTGTGTTACATTTGTACAATGTTGCTCCATGTTATCTTGTTTGTGTACGTGTGCATAAATGCATGCTACACAACCTACAACTGCCGAGTAGTCTTACCGTCAAAAAAAGTCAGACAGACTTGCTTTTTCTATAGGTCTATTATTATGAACATGCCTACATGTAAATGGGGAACTAAAGATAAGCCTGATTTGAAGTTTAACCAATGGAGGGTATAAAATAAGCGCTATATCTTTTATCCTCAGAGTTTTGCAGAGTTGCTGATTCTTTTGAGCTCGCTACATCACTTTACATTGCTTCAAGGTAAAAATCCAAGTGGAATAATGTGATTCAAATGTTTTTGAAGATGCGCTGTGTATAGTGCTCATACACATGCATGAAATGAAAAGAATAGAGATGAGACGACTATTGCCATATTGCATACCAACATTATCGTAAATATGATGCGGTGGTGAGTACGTGTTTATTGTATGCACGCTGTGTTTGCGTTTCTGTATTGTTTCAGCAAATGTAGCTTCGGGGAGGAAACGAAGGCCGGTAATGCACACGACCATCGTAGCCATCAGAATTGCATTATTGTAAGATGTTTGGGTGCTACGATTACTTGCATCTTCGTCGCATTGTAGAATGGTTATTATTATTATTTCCATTGTTATTCCACTACTTAACTGTTTCAGAAAGAAAGGCTAAAAACTTGCAAGCAGATTGCCGAAAGGAGCGCGCAAAGATTGGGAAGAGTACAAAATCCGTATAATATGTATAAAGTTTCATGTTTCGTTTTCAGTCTTGCACATTAGCATAGGATTACAATTTCAATCTGCATTCTTAATTATCAAGTCATAAGATATGAAGCTAGTGATAAAAAAATCATCTAAAATGCATACTTACAAGCAACTTTTATTCTAACAACTGCAGAAAACGACATTTGAATAAAGAATTTGTGAATTGGGGAATTTCAAAGAAAACAGGAGAAAAAAGAATAATGAATTCCTGTTATACTGATGATGATGAGATGATGACGATTACGAGTAGAATGTCTATGAAACGCATAATAAAAGTCTGTCTATCTAATTGATATAAGCCTAGCAGATGAAATGAAAACGGGCTGAATAAAAACGTTAAGACAAGCAAAAATGTGAATTTTATGTTGGTGCTCGGAATGATCATGCTGATAATGATTTTCTTCTACATTTTGCTTCACTGCACTCTTTATGATTGCGTTACCGATGATGTGATGTGTGCAGTGTGTACACAGTGTCAGGAAAATTGGGAATTATTTTGTTGTAGGTGCAGTAACAAAGTTTGCTGTAAAATCGGTATTCTGTTTATGACACGGTATGGTACAGACAAGGATGATTTGCTGGGTATCTCGGGAAAAATACCGGATTTCATGCTGAGGCATGATTTTAGACTCTGCTTTTTTGTGCTGTCATTATTTACAATTTGGTTTTGCCTCAGTGCAATGTGAAGAGAGAAGTGCACTTGCATGATTTAATGGGTGTATTATTATTATTACTGTGCCAGATATATGAGCGTTGTTGGTAATCTGATCTGACTGTGTACAAACCACGAACTTGGTCACTTGGCTCAGCAAGAGCAGCAATGTGATTTTCACAATGGTGAAATGATGATGAGATGGCTGTGATAATAATGCACAATACGTTTGTAAGTGGCAAAAAAAATACTTTGTTCAGCAGATTGTCTGATACGTTGGTTTTATAGTACAGTACAGTAGTAACGAGATCTGGGAAAAGCACAACAAAGTATAGAATTACTTCACTGTCATCTCATACCGTCAAAAAAGGAGTTCGTTACGGTGTAATGATGTTGCATATTATATCTGTTTGGGTTTCTTCAAGCCGTAATTCAGCTGAAATTTCAGTTTAAGCAAGATTTTAAATGCAACAATTCACAATTTGAACTCAAGAAAGCGACCGTTGCATATTGCTGCTGCAAATCATGAACATTATCATCGGCATCCCCGCCACCAGAAGAACCACAACAAGTGCCAATAAACGTGAAGAGAGCCAAGTTTACAAGTTTTATGTACAGGAAGCCTTGACATTGCATTTTAAAATTACTGTAAGCATTTTATCAAATGAGTGCGACAAGAGAATGAAACATGCACACAGTTCAAGCGTTATATATGATTGCATGTCGTATTATGTAGACATTCAAGGAAGAATGATGAAATGCAAGTCTTTCTAAGAAATACCAACCTATCAACGGAGCAACAACTCAGCTTGGTTTAATGTACGTTCCTCTTGAGCCAGACTTTTTGTCTGGTTTGGCCTTTCGCTAGAAAAATTGCTTACACCTTCTATTTCTCATTTTACATTCATTGGCTCCTGCTGCATTGTGTTCGTTGACTTACTCGCTGGTACATTTAATGAAAACATGAAAAAAGCTTGTTGATTTGCACCTGCAATAATTTTATAAATGCAATGCAACAACAAAAACAGCATTTACTACAACAATGACCGTGATTACCATAATTTATGCATTATCAACATCACCTTTTTAGTGTACAGTGTAACATGGAGGGAAAGCTAAAAGCTATGAAGTATCTACACGCATACGCATGTAGCATTTTATCATCTTATAAAAGCTACCAAAAAGCAATCTACTACTCACTGAGCAAGCATTAATGAACCTCATAAAATAATTTTTTCTTCATTTTTTGAGTGCTTTGTATTAGCTTTGTTCAAGATAAAAACTATTCCCGTTCTAGCATATAGTCTTCCATTATTCCATTCTAAAGGTCTAAAAGCACACCAAATAAAACACTTTTTTCTATAAATTTTATTCGTACCAGCATGGCAGGAGAAAATATATTACCTCCATTTGTAAAACCAGCATGATGAAAACACAGTACACGTGTAGAGACTATATTGCAAGGCATGGTTTTAAAAATCAATTCAGATTATGATTATTTCTTGTAAGAAAACAATGAAAAGAAAAATAACAAAAATCGCATTTTCATACTAGTATAATATTACATTATATTTTTGTGCTACGATTGGAATGCGGAATAACAACAAAAACTATCATAAAATTATGTACACATTGTATGCTCTTATAAGCTGCATTATGCATGCAGGTAATACCAGAAGAGAAATTATGAGCAAATATCCAAATGTGAAATGCATTATAATTGAACAACTATACTCGCAGAGGGATTGAAAATGTTTCATTGTGTTTTTTTCCTTCAACATTTTACTTTATGGTGGTTTAATCTTTATTGTGCATTCTTTAAAAAAACTAATCATGGTTATGCTGATTCTTCTTATATTTCTATGTTGCCGAACCATGTTTTGAATACCTACACATTTAAGCATTTGGACATTGTGCCGTGAAACGTATGAATGCCAAACCATACCAGGATGATACATTGTTTTATATGTACATATATGCAACACACAGGTGAAACAATAAGAAAAAAGTTGTATTATTATCGTCATCATCTTCACATAAGTAAAAATGCAAGAATCAATTCCTCCTCCATCTACGATTCTATCCGGTTTTCAGGCATGGCAATTAACGTATGAGTAGAGTGTAAGCAAGAGTAAATGGCAATGCAGTTCGTTCTTTCTATCCGTTTTTAGTCTTTTAAGCTGTCTGCTGTGTATGTTGGTGGCAATCGAGAGAAAAAATGAGGCTTCTTCTTCCCATCCATTTTTTGTGCTGTCCTCTCAACAGATAAAATATATTCATTCAGATTCATTCACGCCAAAAAAACCAGAATAGAAACTATCATCAACGGTATGTTGTGCAGGCCTATATATTATTTGAGTCATTGACGCCACATATAATCGCTGTAGTAAAGTGATAGTAAGGAATCCAAGCAAGTAATACCAGTAATATGACGGTATAATGAATGTTGGTTTGACTTGAGCAGCATGATTTCCTTATCATTATCATCTTCACTACCGTCACAAGTCCACAGTGGAGACAAGCAGAGGGAATGATAAATAATGATGATATTACTCAGCAGAGAGAAGAAAGGGCTGAAGTGAATGATAATAATAATGGCAATAATGTTATTATTACCATAAAAGTGGAAATATTATAAGAGTGATAAAATAGAGAAAGAAAACTAATTTGTGCCAAATGAGGTAAATCTTCCGCTTTGGCAATACCCTGTCAGAAAGGACCTACATGATAACATCTTGAGATTTTCGATTAAAGTTTCAAACTTTTGCCCTACATCAATATCATACGTGTGCGATATGTTTATAGAGAAAGACAGGAATTTCATGAATTTTGCTAGTACATATGTAGTGTGTAAAGCCTGCTTTGTTGGATATTCATGTGTGTGTGTGTGTGTTCTTTCGATGATGAAATAAGTTAGAAAATATTGGAATGGTATGGCAAGTAATCAAGTAATCTAATCCAAGGTCTCAATGTCTGCAGCCACCACCACCACCGCACCACCATTATGAACTAAAAGTACGCACTACTGCTTTGCCGTTTCTCTGTTGAGAGAAGAGGATCAATTTTTATTATTATGCTTTGCTTTCAGTTTGGGATTGCTGCTGGTTCATGGTAGTATTATCATCGTTTCTGGTTGCCAAAGACGTTTTTAGTCCTCTTCGTCGTGATGCCTAAAAAAGCTACCCCTGTGAAATGCTACCGTTTATACTTTGCTGGAACATTTCTGTCGCAAAATCGTGCAGCAGCCTCATTGTAAGCAAGTATACACAAGTATAATAGATTGGATTATATCAAATTGCTAGTGATTGGAGGAAACCCATAAATCTTAAAAGTAGACCTATACACTGACACTATTACTTTACCACAAAAGTTTCACAAAGTGAGAGGGAAAGAGCGATAAGGATAATACTAATAGTCATTAAATTCGATGGTTAAATTAATGATTCTAACGATCAGTATGATCTACCAGAATTGTAAATATAGTCTAAGATTTAGAAAGTTGAGAAATAATGCTAATACTAATGGGAAAACATAAGAGGAAAATGGATTTATTGTCCTAAGGTCTAGCAATTAGGGACCAAATGTTTCATGTAACTTTTACTCAAAGCTCTACTACGATTTCGTGAGAGATGGAAGCTGAAAAAAAAGCTTCTTTTAAACATTATTACATATTTTCAAACCCTCTTTTCTCGCTGCTTAAAATATTTACACCTGTTAGCAGAAAGTTTGCATTCAGACCTTCAAGATTTGATTACTGAAACCTGGAAAATATGTAAGCATATTATAGCATTGTTTTGTTGTGAAAGTGAGAATTTCAGAAATTCCTGGTTGAAACTGGTCTAAAATATTACATACATATGTGTAAACTAGCTGTTCACATCGTTCACACAGGCAAATAGAACTGTAATGAAGCACTTTTTCGGTACCGGTTCTCTAGAAATCGAAACCAATGCGGCAACAGGGCAACTCTGTGGTAATTGCATCTGTAAAATACTCATTTAAACCGTCATAAAAACTCGCTTTCCGAGGACAAGTTTTTAAAACTTGACGTAAGTGTAGCAACTATTTAACCAGGCAGTTTAATCGTTCTCGGAGAATGTCTGGCAAGTTAAGTAAATTCAACTGATGACTACTGAATATGTATGAATTCGTTGTGGAGTATTATATCATTATTTCGGGGAGACGAGAAAGACTATGTTCTATACAGCAGGCTCATTCACGAATATAATTTTTCGGGCAGTAATAAACTTCAACTTGCTTCATTTATTTCATCATCATTATAGCCATCACACACAGTAACTTTGGCTATTTCGTTCTCAATTTCAGTGCATTCACTATAAGAGCGTGTTTACTGTCACCGTCAACCAGCATTTCGACTGTACTACTGACTGTATAATATAATCTGTAAACCAGGAAATATCATCTTCACTCTGATTCTAATACATTTTAGCAGTTTTCAAAGTACACATTCATCAGGTTTTGGCCTTTCGCCCAAGTCCACCAGAAAACTGCTATTATTGCTTTTAAGTCTCTACATACAACACTTTTTCTATTGGCCGACTTTGTGTACTTTATATATAGAAAAAGCTGCAAGAATGAAAGCTTGCAAGATGCCATAGGCAGCTACCGCAATGTCTGTAGCACTCTTATCCAGAAAGAAAAACACCATTCGAGTTTAGCTTTTTACTTACTTCAACTACTTCAACATCCTTGGTTTTAGTGTTTGCAATTACTGTTATTTGGCATGGACTGATAATGTATACCCGCCAACCCAGTTTTTAATCTTTCAAAAATAGTCAAGTAAAAAAGTAGTGTAGAGAGTTATGAAAATATACTACATATCAAAGTAGTGTTGATGAAAAGTTTGAAATCTATTTAGGTCATTTTAGTATATTTGATGCGATAAAATTAAGTATCGACCATTTAAAATTTAATAACTTGGCAAGTTAAATATTTATTAAAGTCTTTATCGATCCATGCTTGAAATAATTGAAAAAATGTAAACTCCATTTTGATAATTTTTAACGAAAAAGCTGGGGTACATTCACAGTATGTGTGAAAAGTAAGCTGTGATACATTTTCAGCAAAATCGAGTGCGATTTTTACGCTTGCAACTCGGTACACTGGCTTCAGTAAATGAAATAGAACAAAGATATATAATGTCATGGTCTATGGTGGTGGTAGTGTGTGTGCAAAAATCGATACTTACTTTACAGCATGTTATACTTCATTCCACTTTAGTTTCTCGTTCAAGTTTCTCGTACTATTTTTACAACTAGTACTTCCACAGGCGCATTACTCTGTTCTCATGTGTTGCCGAACCGTTTGACTTCGTGAGCCCACTTTGCCAACTTCTGAATAAAATGAATATATGTATACATATTTTGCAAAGCTTTCTCTGGTAGTCTATGTATAGCGATGCAATGGGCTACTATACAATCATACCATAATATTGTGTTATACAAAGAGCACCACCAACAGCTTTGGTGGTGTGGTGGTAACGGAAAATATAGTGGTAAGTGGTAATGGCAGTGGAATGATACGTATATAAAGAGTGAAAGGGAGAGCGGGTGAGCACAGTAAAAGGAAAGTTTTGTTGGAAAGGGAGCCAGAGAGTTCACTCATTGTACTTTCCCTCCGAATAACCATGTAGATGTACTCCCTTCTGGTACAGCGGTTTGGCTCACAATGGGATGACCCCGATAAGCCAATGACCGATTTTAAAAATTCCTTTTCCATTGAATAGAGCATAGTCGAAAACATCTAAATATTTAATTATACGTTGCACCTCTCAAGCGTTTTGTATCTACAGTTAATTTTGTAAATTATTCAAATCAGC